>JAODAH020039391.1:0-10195 GCA_027574865.2 Coproporus ventriculus | reverse complement strand
TACTTTACAGTTAGGCAACTAAGTATACTCCAAAGAGTCCGTAAAGGCGCATTTCGCGGACTCATTTTCTTATTTTAAGGACTCTTTCAGAGAAACATTTGTTTTTATTGATATTATAAAATTTTTACATGGTAAACATTATAGACTAAGTGTTTCCAATTTGTTTTGTATGCATAACTAACTGTTTATTTTCTTTTGTTTTAGAAGTCAGCAGTTGAATCAAGATGCATACCCTATAAATAATTGAAACTATAAGCAATTAAAAATATGTAAGCCAATGTTAAAGAAGGGTACAAGTTTTGATTTTCCCTTTGAATGGGTCTATAAAACATTCATAAAACAATACAAAATACAACGAGATATACCAACATATATCTTCATTTGTGGGTGATGAGTGACATCCATCTTGAAGTATCCAGAAGACATAAATAAAATTCAAGAAGATTACAAGAATGATCAAAATTTTTGATCTTATATTTCTTGCCATTCTTAATGGAGCAAGTAAAGAAATGTTAAACAAATGCAATAAAATGGCAATGAGGACAGAAGAAATAACCAACATTGTTCGATTTTCATTTAAAAGAATTATTATTATCGCTGAAGAAAATAAACAACATTATCAATGTTAATAATAGTGTCAATAACAATGGCAGAATTATGATTTAATTAATTCTGCATTTTTGAAAGCCATTCCACTGATGTTTGCTGATGTGCCAGTATAATATATTATAATTCAACAAACTGAATTAACTTATAATTTTGTATAAGTTATGAATGTAGTTGTATTGACAACAAAGTATTCTACATGCTTAGAAGTCCAAAATGAGTTAAACTTAAACCCTTAATTTACCAGAGTATACATCCTAAAAATTCCTTTGAATTCTTAAATATTTCTTGTAAATCTACAGCCAAAGAATTTTTTTTTTGGGATATTTCAGTCGGTAATAGGACTCCTGGACTTAGTGAAGAACTGAACTTAAACAATTAATTATTTTCCTTTTTAAACCCTACGACAAAAAGTTGGGAGCAATATCACCGAACTATGCATTCCACATATTCACGCTGGACGAACAGAAATTTTAAACAAAAATACATTTACAGATGCTGAATTAGCCCCTGCTCAGTGTGAAAAATCATATCGCCTTAAACTCACAGAATCAGCGTTTATTGAATCTTTAAAGTCTCGTTAATGTAAGTATAATTTAATGGTACAATTAAACCCTGTTTTCTTGAACATTCTGGTGGGGCGATATGTTGAGAGGAATGATCAGCATTTCATCATTCCTTCGTTCTTTCCCTTGATTTCTTCTCTTCATCTTCTCAGGTAGTATCCAGCAGAAATGATGGCTCTTACCTATTAGTGTTATAGTCATACTTGTATTTTTGCTATGATGATAAACCTGCTTAAGATAAAGTCTAAGATATGTCTGCTGAGGTAAGCGGATCGATATTTATGATCACCGGCTCAATGGTATGAGGCGCCGGAGTTTTTGCTTCAGCTTGATAATCTTCTCATTTTATACTAAGGGCTTTAAATGCAGTACTCAGTACGGATGATCCGATGAAATATATTGGAGTGAGGTGTGATAATATCATAGCAAAAATACGAATATGACGGGACGGTGACGCTAATAGGTATCTACTGCTTTGGTATTAGTATAGATAATAATAAGATAATTGTATAACGCCTGTACTGTTTATCCCTACATCATTCCTTTCTTCGCTACATGTAATGGCTATATTGGTCCATTTGTTAGTTATAAATAAACATGTTTTGGGCATGAATAGTTGCTTCCAGATAGTACTATCTTTTTTTTCCCTTTCGTATAACTCATCTGTAACACAATTTGGATTGAGGTCCAATCATTAAAGATTCAATAATAAAAAACAAAAATTTAAAATTAGATTTTTCGTTAATCAGGACCCAAAAAAATATTATTTTCGCCAACATTTCAGCCAATTTTATTTGGCATTCTTTAGAGCCGTAAAATAATTTTAAAACGTACTTCTAAAAATCATGCAATAATATTTAAAAAAGAAATATTCACTGTAGTTTAGTGATGGATGGAATGATTACAATTGTTATCTAGGAACAATTTTTTGGGATGAATTTGGCTTTACACTATCATTCTGTAAATAGACTCTACCGCCAACATAAAAACAAACATTGTTGCCATTTTATCATAGTATTGTTTATTGATTTCTTTTGATTGTTTTATATGTATTCTAGCGATTTAATGTGATTTTTGAAATTGAATTTTGAATTAATTTATATAGTCATCGTAAGTGTACCGAAATTCTGAAGTTTTCGTTAAGTTTGATGGATTGTCTGATTTGTAAACAAACATCAACTTAAAAAGTGTAAAATTTCTAGTGGACTGCTCACTGGTATTGTGTGAGAACATTGCAAATCAGGTAGTATGAGATAACTGCGCTCCAAGGCGCCTTTAGTTTGTGGGTGGTCGTTAAATTTTTTATTTGAAACAATTTAGAAATCAGTTTTATTAAGCTAGATGTAAATTCGGTCCAATTATCTGTTAGTATATATTTTAGAATACCAAATTTGCAAATAAAATTATTATTATACATCTTAGCGATAGATCATTTAGTCAAATCGCCCTGAAGGGTTAAAGAGCTAATTTTAATTTATTACAAAACGAATTAGTTATAAAATGAGATTGCGATGCAGAATCTAAAAGAACTCTGGCCTTATGTAGCTGGCTACCTTTGTCTCGCACTAAAATTTGGGCTGTTGCTAACAATGTTTCTTTATAAAAATCAACCTTTGTTGCACAATTCGCGCTAACTGACTGTCTACTGGCATTATTTGAAGTTGAAGCTTCGTCTCAAGCGTTATTGGATAAATGTGATTGTTTGAAGTTGGTTGTAAATGATTTATTTATAAATGAGTTATATATTACAAATATTATGTATTACTTATAATAATTGCTAGGTTTGTTTAGCGATATATTTCGCCTTTCGGCATCATCTGGCTAAGTAGCTACAACAAAGAAATAAACAAATGTGATTGTGGTTTGTTTTCTAAATGGAGCAAAGTATTGTACGATTTCTTACATTTTTGACATTCACTTGATTTACACATTGGATGCGTGTTCCTTTCTTTATCAGTTAAAGTTAAATTCTTTACGATTTTGATGCGTTCTGATACAATTCGCACGCGGAAACCTTCATAATGAAAAATTCTATGACTACCCTTACAGTGAGGGATAGTGTTTTTTCATAACTGCTTAAGTACGAGTTTTTAAAGATGTACGTTGAAGGTGATTATTTGATCTTGAATATGATTTTACGGATTTATATGTTTCAGATTTTTCCACGAGAAATTTTATAAATTCATTATAAGCGGGCAATGTGTCCTTTGAATGCCTTCAAATAACTGACGTTTCCCATTCGCGGATTGATTTCGAATCTAATTTTGATTACTAACATGGGAATTTACAAAGAGTCCCATTCATTGCGTTTAACCTTTAACGTCTCTAAACTGGGTACGTGCTGTTCAACTGTGTTAATGAAAACCTTTAGATTTGATTCTTTTAGATTTATTAATACATTTGAATGACTATATACGATACGTCGTTTATTGCTGTATCGGTCGCACATTAACCTCCGTGCTATTGTATAATTTACGGAGGTGGTTTGTAAATAGCCCTTGACCGTTAACGCTTCACCCTTTAATTAATCGCGCAAGTAGCACAACTTTTGCACATCACTTAATGCTCGATTCTTATCAATTAATGCTACAAACGAGTCATTGAACGGTCGAAACTGTGTGAATGTACCATCGAAGGTGGGCAAATCAATGGTTGGTAATTTTATGCTTGGTTGGAGAAGTTCAGAATCGATTGACTGAGCGTCTGAATTTGTACATATACTGTTATTAATAACACAGCTCACAAAAAAAAATTTTTACCAGCTCGGCGAATACTGGATTCTGAGGTATATGTGTACCCATAACACAACGAGAATGTTAGAAAGATTGGTATGCCGGCAAAAAAATAGTTAAATTAATTGTTGAGTGATAACCGAAGAAAATGTTAAATAAAAGAAAAAAGTGGTATTTCTCTCCGATATATTTATTTTAATTGCTGATATCAGTCCCGTATAATCATCATATACAATCATTTCTATATAATCATATCATTCCTATATAAAACCCTTTAATCGTTCTAAACATATAAAATTAAGTTTAACATTATAAATTTGAGTAAATATATACAGAATTGTTGTTTATTTTGCTTTGGTCAGGTCCAAAACTTAGTTTGTACTCCAGTTTAATAGTACCTCATTGGTATTGATTTGAACCATGAATCCGTTGACCTCATTATGAATGGTATTTGTCTTGATTTTTTTGGCTAATATTGTCGTTGTTGCAATATTATAGACTACGAGATTGATATCGGCGAACTGTAGACTTTACTGCAATTAAGCAACGGTCCGTTCTAGTCAGCTTTGACATCATACTTGAGGATAATTATCTTTGTGGGGTGAGTGTATGTTGAACTCTCCACGGATAACTACCTACTATGTCTACGTCCCGTTGTCGTCGAACAACCACTTTTGTTAGAGTTCCATCGTCTTCGCGTTTATATATACTCGCTTCAGTTGGAGATTGATATATAATGTCTCTCATTAAGCATGTATACGCAGTAGACTGGTTATAGTGTTCTCTTGTTTCCATCTACATACACGTGTTTCTTTGGATATAAGTATTATTCGTAATCATTATATCCGAATCGCGCATGGTGAATCAGCAATTCCACGACTTTGCATTTTCGATGATATACTTACTCCTTTCAAATTTTCGTGAGTGGAGCAACATATGCATATGCGGTCGATGGACTTGTCGGGTTAAGGAAATATCAGGTACAAGATTTCTTCCTGGGTAAGATGTGCTTCAGCACAGACTATTTCCAGGACCTTGCCTCCGTCTTTCATTAAGTCCGATTGGATGGATGTCCGCACTAAACCGCGATAGCAAATCGAACTTTGCGTGTGCCCGAACATCTGGCTCTAATGAGAACATCATTTTCACCTGATTATCCGCTTACACGCCGTTGAAATTCTATCTTTGCGTGAGTACCATCCTTCTCGTGCCCAATGACTCGAGGTATGGCTGTATTTCATTCGCTGGGTGAGGTTCAATCTATAGGCCATTTGTTTTTGTGTCTACTTTACTAGAGACATCTTTAAAACGCAAACCAATCTCGCCTAGTTCATTTTTTATATTTTTCTGTGTGATTGTCCTTCTTAGCGAATCTATTTTGGCGGCGTCTTTTGTCTTCGATGGTGTCCATCGTACTAACTGGCTATGTGCCCTTTTGACGTTATTTTCTATTTCAGTCGCTTTTCCCAAAGTTTTCAATTTGTTTATGATTTCTGACGCTCTTTTCTGTGATAATTTAAGGTCCGATTCCATGTTCTCAGGTCTTCTACTTTTGTGAATATTGGTGCGGAATATTCCGTCCCTTCATACTCATATGAAACCTCTTTTTGACATTGATTGTCTGCGGAACCTTCTTTTCGAGAGGATCGTCAATATTAACTATTGAGCTTGAGGAGCGACTGCTTGATACTGTCTCTAAGATTTCCTGCTCTATAGCGTCCGTCGTTGGAGATTCGATTCGTTTAAGTCGTACATACATTTTAATCATATACTCACGAGCTTCTGCTTCTTCAACGATGTTTATCTCTTCGACCACTATGTTTCCAAAGTCAAATCCATTTAGGTACGACATCTTATGTTAGTTTTCTCGCACCGAGACCAGAATATTAACTGGGAGCAAGATAGTAAAGTTTAGGAGACGGGGACGTCTAAGAATGTCCGATGTAACCTTTGTATTTTCTTTAATTTTTGCAATGGCTCCAGCATGGTGACCTATCATTGCTTTGGCACCATCAGTACATATATCTCCACGCGATTCCATTGGATGAGAAAAATTCATCCGAAATATTAAATATTTCACGCCCTGTTGTGTTGGTTGATAGAGGTCTGCATAGAAGAAGATCCTCCTGATAGCTCTGTAAGTAAACATAAGGAACAAATACATTAAAATCCCCAAGCCGTCGACGTCAGTCGATTCATCCATTTGTAATGCGAATTTTGTACTCCTGATACTGATGTGTATCAGTCACATCATTGGCCATATCGCTGATTCGTCTAGCAACATTATTATTTGACAAAGGAAGCTTCAATTACGTTTCCATTAATGGTTTTAAAATGTGTTATCATAGTTTTCTGAGAAGCCAAAAGTTCGTTGCACATCCTCTTGAATAAATCACACGTCTCATTCTTTAACTCGGGATGAGTTCCCTCGAAATGACGCCGCAGTTTAGCAGGAAACATTGAATTATTGGTATTTCCGCAAATCACACAGAGAGGCCGACCATCATTTGTTTCTGTGAATCCCATATTGAAGTAAATTTCTTCGTTATTTTGCAATTATTGAAGTGGCTCCACATTTAAGAAAAATATATTTTATAAAAAATAAATGTAATAAAATTTTAATTTTAATATTTACAAGTTAAGAAATTTTTTGAAGCAATTTTATTTTAATTTATACAAAACTATTCTCGTCGTCGGAACCAATGCACAAGTCATCTGTGTCGGGCTCATCCCATGAATCCGGCGGTGTGATATGCGATACCTCCAGCACCTTCGCATCGAATAGGAGGATGAACTCCTCCAGAAAATATTAATGGATATTTGAAAGTTGTTCTCATAGTTTCGCAAAAAGCTTCCTAAGAATCTGGGTCTTCAAAGTATATTACATAGGTGATTTTTGGATCGACAAATTCTTTTACAAAATTGATTATATCATCTTTGTTGGAAAACTGTACATAAAATCTTTGTCGATTTTCAAATGATTTGATTACTTTCGCGGGTGGTGGGGAATGATAAACTCTGCATAAGAAAATTTGATTAAATGCATGATTTATTGGAACATCTGTTATAGGTACTTCAATAATTGGATTTTCTGAAGAATTTGTGTGAATAGTGTTATCATTGCTTAAATGTTCACTATTATCAACTTGTACGATCATAAACATTTTTTCATTTTCGTTTTCCATAACTTCTTCCACTTCTCCTTTAAATTCGTGAATATACTCAAAAATATTTTTCGCTTCTTCTTTAGTTTTTATTACAATACGGGAAAGAGCATCAGCATTTGTGTTTAATTTCCCTTTTTTGTAAATTATATTGTAGCCAAATTCTTCTAATTTCAATCTCCAACGGAGAAGTTTGGAGTTTGGTTCTTTTAAATTAAAAACCCACTGTAAAGGTTTATGGTCTGAAATATGTTGAATTTTCGTCCAAACAAATAAGGGCGAAATTATTTCGTAGTCCATACAGTGGCTAGTAATTCTTTTTCAATCGTGGAGTAATTTTGTTCATGTTTGTTATGTGTTCTAGAAGCATACGCAACAGGTAAGTCTTTACCTATCGGTCCTTGTGATATAATGGCGCCTAACGCGAAATTTCTGGCGTCGGTTGTTAAAGTGAATGTCTCATTAAAGTGGTTCATTCATTTGCAAATTTTTGCACATCTTAAAACTGTTTATAAAATCCGTAGTATGTTCCAGTCTTGAATTTTTTCCTAAACATGATGTCAGATGTTTATTGATTTTGGCAAAATCACGAATAAATTTCCTACAATAGCCTAATAGTCCTAAAAATCATTTTACTTGTTTCTGTGATTTTGGTATAGGAAAGTTCTTAATAGTAATGATTTTGTCCGGATTTGGTTTCACTTCGTTTGTTGTAATGATTTGTCCTAAACAACTGACTTCCTTTCTTAGAAATTCGGGTTTTTCTACTTGAATTTTGAAATTCGTCCTTCTGAGTCTATTAAACACTGATTCTAAATTTTCTATGTGTTCCTTTAACGACGTTGACAACACAATTATGTCATCGAAGTACACTAGGAACTGTTTGTTTTGGATACCTCTCAATAACTTACCCATTGTTCTTTGGAACATTGAGGGTGTATTTTTCAAGCCAAACTGCATACGTTTGAATTCGTAATGACCGTTTTCAACAGTGAATGCGGTTTTTGGTATACCATGAGGATTAACCTCTATCTAATGATATCCAGATGCCAAGTCGATAGTGGAGAAATAGTTTCCTTTGCCCAATTTGTCGAGTACATCGCTAATGTTTGGTAGCGGGTAGTTGTCATTAATCGTCTTTTCGTTTAATCTTCGATAATCTGTCAAGACTCGCCATTTCTGTTTACCAGATGCATCCATTTTCTTTGGATCAACCCAAATGGGAGAGGACCATGGAGAGCCACTGGGTTGGATTATGGCATTCTTTTAATTGGGGTCTGAACTTCTTCCTTGTGTATGAACGGATACGTCTTTGAATATATTGGAATTTCGTCATTTTTTTGATGTGATTTGTAAAAGATAAATTTTGCTTTTCCTCGTAAAATATGTCTGAATTTTTCAAGAAATTTACTCAGTTTTTCATATTCTTCTTAATTCAGATGATCTAACCTGAATTTTGAATAATCTAACATTTTAGTTTGTATTTTGGGTTTATTCCGGTTTTCGTTATATTCAATGTTGAACAAGTTATAAATTTCTGATTCATTGAATTGTTCTGCATTAATTGGTTCGAGCAAGTGAAATTTTACGGGCACTTCCGATTTGTTTATAATGGACGTTATTGCAATAGTAAAAGTTTCAATAATTTCACATCTATGTAATTTTGTATACAGAATAATTAATTGACCATTACTGTGATGATTCAAATGAAGGAACTTACATGGAATATGGATATTTCTTGAAAAACTGCAGTGACCACTATTGGAACATTTTTTAACATTTTGCTAAAATGTTTAGAAGCAGTGAAAAGTTTAAAAATGAATTAGAACTATTAGTATCTATTAATAATTTTAAATTGTTCTGAGAAATTACAATGTAAGGTAATTTAGCATGATCTACCTTGTTAAAATCTACTACCTTAATTTGCTTCTGTGCCTGGTCATTGGAAAATTGGTCATTGATTGCGAATTTGATGCTGAAGGTTGATTGAAATTTTTTTCATTAAAATTTTCATTGTCAATATATTCTGAATCGGATTGCAATGCAGATAAACTTGATTCATTTATTTCGTTATTAATGTTAAACATTTTTTTGTAAATTTTGCGATCGATAAGTATTATTGGATGAAAACGACATGGGTACAAATTTTTTATTGGGTTTCCATACATTTGATAGGTTTTTGTCACGTCTATTCCCAAATGTTTGAGTAGGTGTGGGAAAATTAGGTTGTTCATAATTTGGATTTGTTTTAATATTGATGGGTTGTGATGGGTAAGGAGAATTACTGTTGTGGTAATTATTAAATCTGTCAGTAGGTTTATTGTAATTCTTGTTAAAATTGATATCATCATTTTGTTCTCTTCTTGAATTAAATATTGAATTGCTTCATTTAAATCAATATGTTTCATGCCACGTATAATTGTTCCAAGAGGTTCCATCAAACCTGCTAAAAATGTATTTTCGCGACTGCCGTCGCTTCGTGAATGTCAACGTACGCAGATAAGGTATTTAACATACTTAAACATTTATCATAAAATTGTCTTGGCTAGTTTTGTTTCATTAAAGTTAAATCTCTATTTAAACATGCTTTATCCCTCTGGTCGGAGAAATGACTTCTTAAACAATCTTTTAAAGCTTCCCAAGTTTTAACATTTTGAATGTTTACAACTACACGAGCTGCACCTGTTAATATATTGATAACTGAATTCAAAATAAATGTGCTTTGAAAATTATTTTAATTATCTCTGTCAAAAAAGTATCAATAATACTATCAACAGTTTGAATAAATCTTTGTAAAGTTGTAGGGTTGCCATTATATTCTGGTACGCATTTAAGATACTCAACTTTAAATGGATTTGCCATCTCATTTTCATTAAAATTCTCAATAATTTCAGAACTATTTACATATACAGAAAACCTTACGAAATTCTCAACTAAATCATCAATTAAAATATTTTCTGACATGTAATTAATAAAATTTACTTACAAAAACGAATGCAAGATTGGATTCAACATCATCTAATACACTATGGAACCGTTGGCTTCAAGAGAATTATTGAGTTCACCGTCTTTTCTTCCTTCGGTCCGAGAACTGCAATTATTGAGTTACAGCTCCCTTCTAGATTTT
>JAODAH020039377.1:0-15201 GCA_027574865.2 Coproporus ventriculus | reverse complement strand
TTTTGTGCTTCCTGAAATTACCACAGATATGAATATAAAAATAATTTTGTATATTTTTTTCTTACGTTCGATTTGTAGTTGAGAAATATAATTGCGAAGGGTTTTTCATCTAAAATTACTGATTCATTGATTACTCCTTTTGTCATCTAAAAAAAAAATTTAATTGAAATAATTATTAATGAAAACAGGAGGTATTTCAAAAATTCTCTTATTCAATCTCTTTCTAACACACACGATTCACCATCGTCACATCTCACTTGTACACATTGCGAAACGAAAAATAAGGAAAAACGTGTTTGGAAGTTTTTAATAAAAATCGAAGAAATTTTAAATCTTCTCTTATTCGATCTCTTTCTAACACATATGATCTTCTATCGTTACATCTCACTTCCACTTATTATGACTCAAAAAATTGCATAAAATTCATTATTAATGCAAACTATCCAAATTTTTTACTTTTTCAATGGACTTTCTTATGTACAAACCTTGCCCTGAAAATATGTAAATAATATTAAATGTCGGTCCGTATTAAATTGTAAAAATGTCAAAATTGCAGACTGTCAAATGTCAAAATGTTAATTGTCAAAAAGTCAGTATAAATATTTTTGAAATTTATATACAAATTTTCGTATTAAAGTAAAGATAAAAAATCCAATCCCGGTGAGTCTCGAACTCGTGACTCACCGGGATTGGATTTTTTATCTTGGACCTGTAGAAAGTGTCCATCTAATTAAAAGAAAAAAGAAAAAAATCAATTTTTTTATAAATTAATTAAACAACAAACTAGATGGCTACAATTTTTATTTTATTATTAACCAAGAAATTGTATAAAATAAATTTTTAAAGAAAACCAAAGATATATCAAAAATTTTCTTATTCAATCTCTTTCTAACACACACGTTCCACTATATTCCCATCTCATTTGTACTCGTTACGACTCAAAAAATTGTATAAAATCAATTATTAATAAAATCCTAGCCTACTTACCAGAATATATTTTCGTTTGCCGTTAGGTTTAGCAGTCCATGTTACTCCTTAAAAAATTACAAAACAAATTAATAAAAACATCTCAATCATAAATTTAGAAAATTTACCATTTTCTGTTGATTTAAAATTCATTGGAATTTTCTAAAATAATAAAATAAATAAATAACTCTCACAACTTTAAACTCGTTTACCTCAAACTCATTTTGCAATAATGATTCGGTTTTATTATAAAACACAAGAATCTGATGAAGTTTCTTCCTTGAACTAATTTCTCCATCTTTGGGCTCTTTGATGCTCTCCAATTCCACTTCTGCTTCTTTTTCTATTTGATTCTTCTTATAACTTCGATAACATAAAATTATTAAAATAATCGCTACAATTGCAAAAATGATAATTCCAGATGTTATCAAAACGACCAACCAAGTTTTTTCATTGTCAGGTTGGAGATATTTTAAACAATCAGAGGGCACAGTTAAATTTTGAATATTAATGTAGAAATAATTGTTAAATGGATCTTTAAGAATTGCAATCAATGAAATATTTGGTGAATTTGTTTTATTTTTCTCGCAAATTGTAAAGTTAAGGGGTATTGTTGCATTATTTATATTTGTTTTCTCAGGTAAATTATCGAAAAAACAATTTAAAGAATTGTTCATTAACAAAGTTGATCCATTCAGTTCATTTTTTTGATTTTGACAGTTGTATGAAATAGAAAATGGAAACTTTAATGCACTAAAGCAATAACTTAAATTCCTAAAAAATAAATCATTTCGAAAATTATTATTTTATTAAATGTTATAGTTGTTTTACCCTCGTGCAAGCATGTGATTTTGGTTGCCTATATTCAATTCGAATTGCGATTTGTTGCAATCATCCACTGAAGCGTTTATATTGATGGGTAGATCAACGTTTCTTGTTACAGGAAATTTATAATTTTTATCTATTTGTTTTATTCGTAATATAACTTCGAAAGATTTACTTTTCCAGTTTAGTGGTCGTGGTATTGTTGCCTGAAATATTAAACGTTAAAATTCAAACATTTCTAAAATATTTTAAGTTTTAAAATTTATTAGATGAAAATTAAGAAAAATTTCAAGATTATTTATTTTTATTGACAGACAAGATAAATAGACGAAGCAGACATATGCGGAACAGGCATGTGCAATACAAACATTAAAATTAAACAAAAACTACAAAATTTCTAATTTCCTATCGTTTCATCTCTTTCCTACTAATTAAATCCTCAATCGTTCCATCTTTATCCCACTCATTATAATCATAAATATGCAAGCCCAAAAAAACATAGAAATCTTGGCGTTTTTTCTTTATATCTATGACTTTCAAGGTTATTTTAATAATTCTCTTAAACATTCTTAACTGGTTCAATTTAGAATTGTTTATACACTGTTACTATATTAAATCTTTTAAAATACTTACGTTGTATATGCCATTAGGTGTATAATGAACTGTTTTGTTTATATCTGGGAGAGATGTTGAAAGACTAAAAAAATTCATTTGGTCATCTGGTGGTGGTCCGTTATAATTCCAGAAAATTGTCAGTTTATCATCGGTATTATTATAAACAATATCTGTAATGGTATGATTTAATCTTGAACAAATTACAAAATTTATAAAACAAAATGTTAAAAGGAACCATTGTAGCTTCATCGCAAAAACTTATGTGTTCCCAATCTTATCATTACTAACTAATTCCTTATCAAAATGATATGAATGGAACTGTAAAGATATTTAATCTATTAAAAGAAGACATTTAAAAAAGTTTTATTACAATTTTCATAATTTTTTTTCGAAATCGTAATAACATAATAACAAATTTTATCTGCATCCAGCTCTTTTCAATTTTAAATACACAAGTGACAGTTTATTGACAGCCCGACGAAAATTTTTTTTGACAGTTTACATGATTTCTACCAAAGAAATTTCAAAAGTTCTATTTTTCAATCTTTTTCTAACACACAATCTCTTTCTACCAACGTTACATCTCACTTCTACTACTACTTCAGAGATTTAAATACAAAATTTCGAATTGAAGTAGAGATAAAAAATCTCCAATCCCGGCGAGTCTCGAACTCACGACTCCGTTTCCCAGGTGTCCCTTTTTTCAACAGTTTTTTTTTTATTAGGGGTAAAAAAATCCCGACTTCGAAATCAACGACTCCAAAAATATATGCACAAACTTTTTCAGTTATTTTTCCCCGCCTATTCTTAAATTAAGCTTCAAATGACCTTGAACCTGATGTGATAGAGATCAATCGACTTTAGATTTTTATTCAGCGACCCAGAAAAAACACGTATGATTTCTTTCCAGATTTTTCAACAGTCTTCTTAGGATTTGACCTAACAATGACTTTGAAATAACCTTTGGGTGGCCTTTAAGCTTTAAAAACTCGAATCCGGCCTCAACGGCCACATAAACATTTACATAAAGTTTTTCAGAAAATTTTCCCCGCGTATTCTTAGTTTGACCTTCAAATAACCTTAAACCTGATGTGACAGAGGTCAACTGACTTTGGATTTTGACTCAGCGACCCATCAAAAATGATATATGAATTTTTCAATCAATTGAAATGACCTCTGGGTAACATTTAAGGTTATGGCGTATGCATAATTTTTTTAGAGATTTTACCCCGCTTTTTCACTGTTTGACCTTCAAATGACCTTAAACCTAATGTGATACATGTCGACCGACCTTGAATTTTGACTCAATAACCCAAAAAACACATATATGAATTTTCTCAGATTTTTAAACAGACTTTTCTCGATTTGGCATTAAAATGCCCTTGAAATGACCTCTGGGTGACCTTTTAGGTTAAATAAACCTCAAAAAACTTTGTTACATGTAACACTATTACTTATAATTAGTATTATTTGAAAATTTATTTTCTACTTTGTCTATTATCCCCATCCTTTCTTACTGCACTATTTCAAAAATCAATAACTTTCCAAGCGCTTGCTCTATTTCATTCTTGTTCGCGCATATAACGTCATCATATCCCCAGATCCTGAGCTTCGGAGGTTGTGTTTAGCTCATTTTATAAAACGAAGTTGTTATAGAAAATAGCTAGTTATTATGGCGGAAGGTACATACGAATATGAGTGTATGCGTGCAGAATTGCTAGGTATCGACAAACCGGATTACGAAGAATTTTTAAAGAAACAAAAAGAAAGGGCGGATATTGAAGCAGCGGAAATCGAAGCAGAAAATTTAAAGGTGGGTCAATAAATTCCTAAATATTTCCCCTCTAAAAAATTTTAATTTTGATAGGAAATTGAAGCTCAAGGTGAAGAACTTAAAGTAGCCGCGGGAAAATTAGATGAGCTGAATAATATTTTGGCAGCCACACAGAAAAAAATTGGCAAATTCAAGGTTAGTTTCGACTTGTTGATATTTTTTTGTAGCTTAAAATCGATTGGGAAGGGTGATGGGTGGTTCCATTCGTTCCCCACCTGTTGATAAAAAATCAATTTTATGCATATGCAACCCATTTTGCTTGTTTAGGTCCGTTGTGGTTCAGTTACGGAATTAATCAAAACGAAAATTGGAGGGATTAGTGGTGGTGGTAACTCGGAACATCAGCCTACTGAGAAAATTGATGATGACTCCGCCCCAAAACCGGAAGAACCTCCTACGGAAACGCCCCCTAACCCTGAAACGCCTCGCAAAAGTGACCTCAATAAAGCATTGGATAATCATGTGGATGCTTTAGATAGCTTACTCGATAAAGCTGAGAATGCGCATTACAATATGAACAACCAGAACAAACAAATCCGCAAGTTATTGGAGTAATACGCCTCCATTATAAAATCCGGTACATCTTCAGTGATCGATTTTACGTAAAGCATTAAGTAAACACCAAAAAAAAAATTAAGGCCTAGAATAGAAATTAAAAAAAAGTGGTGGGCGTGTCTGAGATCCAAGCTCCGCCCTTTTAATTTAAACCACAGCTATTTATGATTATGGTAAGGTACGAATCGGGGCCCAAACCAATCCATCTTGTGACGTTCCTGTGCTTCCAGTTGGTTGATATCATTGTTGAATTTATTAACAAATTTTATGCGTTTATATGGTTGATTAGTTTAGCTCGGAGATTTGAAGTTGCCTTTTGCTAAGTGCCGGATCGAAAATTCGGGACAATACTATTTTCTATATTGAAATTTATTGTAAATATTAATGTGCGTGAGTGAGGGTGAGTTTAAATGCGATGAAAGCACGCCCGCCCCCCTTCCATTAACGGCGAAGTGGGTGTGGTCAGATAAAAAATGGGAGGAGTTTGATATTGGGATCGTCCTGCTTTAGTCCAAAATGCAAAATTTGGACATGTTGGTGATTAGGGGTGTTGAGGACTCGTTATTTAATTTTTTTGCCAGATATTGATGAAGTTTCTATAATTTTTTTTCTTTTGTATCCCTCCCCTGTGGTGTGGGGATAGAATAGCACCACGGTATGCCCTGCCTGTCGTAAAAGGCGACTAAAAGGGCACCCCCCCGGAAATGAGTTGATGATTCTACGATAACCCACTTTACACTATAAATTGTGTTTATTTCACGCAAAATTAAGTTCGTGTTCGTCGCTTTTTAAAATTTTTCCGGTTTGATTTTTGTTTTGTTTTTGGTGATCGTAGAGGCATCTAAAAAAATTACGCGCGATCATTGTGACTACCATCTTTGCAAGATGAGCACATTCGCTCTAATGCATGCCCATTCTTCTTCTAAAAGCAATAATTTTATTAACCTGCGCCTTTGGTGGGCTCAAGGAGTGGGTTAACACCACATTCGTAATCCAATTTTAAAATTTCACTTTGAAAATATCCCGAAAATTTTGTAAAAATTGAAACGTTTTTTGTTGAAAAGATTTATCGATTTTTAATCCAGTCCCTCCGGCCCCCCCTCCGGCCCCCCCCCCCTCCGGCCCCCCACCCCTTCATCCTTAAATCGAGTGACGGCCTTAAAAAAAATACAAAACCGGCGCGGTGTTTGTTGAACCCGCCCCAAAAATCCAAAAAAGTTTAATGAAAAAAAAAAATGCCAATTTGACTGGAAAAAAGAAAATCTCAAAAAAAAGTTAAAAACAGAAACAAATCCCGTCGCTCGATTTTGGACCAGAATGTGGTGATTTATTCAATTCCCCTATTGTTAGATTTTAATTTTAATTTTTAGATGAATGGACGTGCATGCGATAACTTACCCTTGCAACCCGATTAAGACAACAAGTGGGCGGGGTGATGGGTTGGTGAAAAGGGCCCAGCTGGGAAGCCCCTCCCCCGACCACGTTTACAAAGTGAAATAAACCGCGCGGGATATTTACTGAAAAAATACAAAATTTAAACGCACAAAAGGCCACGGGATGCGGAACGATGGCAAACCACTTTTCACCCGAAGCGAGAAAGAGTTTTAGAAAGACAGTGAAATTGGGTAACATCTGGTATGGAGTTTCAGTTTGTGGGAAAACTAAACGCACAAACGTCATCGTTCCTTTCTCGTGGGTAGGCCGCGACCCCGCCCCATTCTCCCCCACCAAACTTCACACAACCATAAATACCTCAGTATAGGGGGCGGTGCTTTCCAAACCACGCCATTTGTAGTCTCTAATAGGCGTGGCTTGAACAGCTCGACATTGTCTGAGGCGGAATCGCGGCCCCCTCAAACACTCAAAAATTCTAAATATGGCATATAACATACATTTCCCACTCCCTTTTCCCCTCCTCATATCTCCAATTATCATAATAGCCAACTGCATTACTAATCATAAAAAATAATAAAACAAAAAATTAATAGTTTTACTTTTTTGTTTTATTAAAAAATAAATAAAAGATCGCAAGTAATAATTACAGAAACTCTCCCACTCACATCAGCCAAATCCAAATTTTGCAAATGGAAATTAGCTTGTAGCAAAAAGCCGATCCTAACCTCAAAGCCATTGTCTCAAGGTGCAAAAAGGTGTGCGTGCTTTCGACACGCTTTTCAAATATGACGTACTATATATAGCATTAATTATTTTTATCCCTAAGGAATAAAAAAGAAGTGCGTCCAACACAATAAATATAAAGAGAACAACAAATTTTTATTTATTATTCAAGCTAGATGTCTAAGTTAGTGTATTTAGATGTCAATTTGCAAATAAATACTCTTTGTGTTTCTTTTTCCAAATTATTATTTTGTGTGTATTTAAAGAAAATAGTTCAATCTAGCCACGACCACAAACCACACCCCAGTCCCTTCCATTTTAATCATCTAACCCAAGACAACCAGGCAGAGACAGTCAGACAGACAGACAGGGTTGTTAAATTAATACAAAGTTAACTTTGAGGTTAAAACTCAAATCTTTATTTATCACAGACTTAAACAAAATTGTAGATAGTATATTTTAGGACCTTATGTAGAATATTCTCCCGCCTATTTATTTCCATTAACTTCGACAAGATACCGTTCGTTCAAATAAACGATTTACATTATATACGTAACAATTTAATTAAATTTATATAACTACTTATGCCACATCCATGGTACGTAACCCTTTTATCTATTTATCTGAAAAGAATGAAAGATGAAATTTTGCAACACGTCATACCACCCACCATCCATCCAATGTTTGTTTTACCTTTTTGTATTCAATTTTATCCTTTTCGCTTTTATGACCATCACCTTTAACCACCTGTACCATTTTTAACGTTAAAACGGCTAATATAGCATCTAAAGGATCCATGAAACCTCGCTGCATCCACTTAGGGATGGTAGTGCGTGCATGTGAAAAGCCTAATTTTTGCAAAATATAATCTATTCCGTAAGGTTCGATGTATTTTCCAGCCACGCTTAATAATCGCACAGTCGGTTCCAAGTGCCATGTTTTGCAATTGTAGTTACGCCAGTCTTTTGCGAATAGATCTACATCGATCGATTTCTTTTGGTTCGAATCGATCGATGTAGTACTGCGAGTCGTCACTTCAGAGAATGAACGTGAAGTAGATCCAGAAAGCTATAACAATGAAAAAATCTATTTTGTAATTCAATGTTTGACATTCTATAAGTAATATTGTTTATTATTTAAGCCCCTTAGTCAGTCAGCCAGTGAAAAATTGAGAGAAAGGCCTTAACCAAGGACAACCAAGATATTGAAAAGGAAATAGAAACTTTACTGCATACCTAACCTAAGGTTAGAAATGCAATCCAAATGATTGCATTTCTCTAACTCTAGTTCACAACGTATATAAAATGTAACATTGGGAGGATTATGAATTGATTTAAACTTACCAGTTTATCTTTTTCTTTTACGTATGATGTAATTAAATCATGAAGGAAAAAGAACGCTTCAGCATCCACAGTAACGAATATATGATCCTCAAATTCTGTGATAAAACTACATTCAACCATAGGTTTCTCATCAGAACCATCTGGTGTACTTGCTGTTTGTAAATGTTCAGTTTTCAGATGCAACTGTAAAGAAGGCAAAGCAAAAATAACCTCACGATTATGATGTGGATCAGTTAGTTTTTGGGCATTTGATGTGCTTCCTCTACTACCACGTTCTATTGAATTGGTACCATCTTTTTCACGTTCTAAAGATGGGAAACGATCCACTTCTGAAAAGTTAACACAAAAAATACAAAAACATAATGATTGAGTAATAAACAAAACGTACCATCAATTTGACTATTAGCAAATGCGTAATGGAACCATTCTTGCAAAGTTTTAAATTGCGGAGGGAATATCACACTACGAGACACTTTGCATACAGTTGCCATGGAAGGAAGTTGAGTTTTGTAAGTGCTTAAACCTAAACTGCAAGTGAGAGTTTGAACTATATGAACATCCTGCGATGGAACAGGATCTAAAATAGGAAATTTAATCGTATGGATTCATGAAATTATTTATTCTGGGTACATACCTGTTGCTGGAATTTCTTGGGCTTCCGTATTAAATGTAATGCAAGGCTCACGTAAACTAAATAAAGCCCATGATTTACTTTTGAAGTTAATTCCATGAAAACAAGCGAGTGAAATGTTTTTCCCATGTAGTTCCATAGTACCACCAAGAACCGTTCCGAAATTAGGCAATGGAAAATGCATTGTGTTTAATTGTAGGCCTGCAACTTGTGCCAAAACTTTCTGCCAATGTCGATGATGTCTGGCATCATTCACAAGCGATGATTGTTGTTGATTTGACCATGCATCACGACCTAAATCAAAATTATAAAAACAATTTTTTTTTATAAATATTTTTAAGAAAATTACTCTTTTGTGGTGTAACTTTTGGTGGCCGTCCTTGTGAGAACCCACTGAAAGCTCTTTTGCTACTGTTAAATTGTTGCGAAAAAAATTCTTCTAATTTATTGAACATTTTAAGAAGATCTGCTGTCGATGATTTCGACATCATTATTTGTAATTGATCCCAGCTTAAATCACCATGCACAAAAATACTTGCCGGTCTAAAATAAATAAAAAAAGTTAATGACAAAGAAAATTCTTTCAGAATTTTAAAATAAAAAGTGCAAACTAAAAAATTGATTCAAAACGTACCGCCTTGTTGGGAGTGTTGCTGTACTGGTTGTAGCACGATTTAACCTCCACTCATCTCTTAAATTAACATTCAAATCACTAACCCTACACATAAGCACGGAGGTCGCCATATAATCCAATCTCAATTCCAGAGCGTGCAACCGTAACCCAACTGTATGATCGGGTTCAACATTCGGTTCCTCCCGAATATGAATGTAAGTATCAATATTTGCAATCTCAATATTTCCACCAACAATTCCTCCTTTCGCATCCAAACCAGATCCGCCCAATCCCACAGCTATATAAAGATTTTTATGACCCGTTGATCCGATACTTAAACGGCCTTCACTTCGAAAATCTTTAGTTAACCACCTAAAAGTGAAGAATGGAGAATTACGATATCAAAAAATTAATGAAGAGGTAACTTACGAAACATTCCCCATTACATTTCCCATATTCATATGGACATTTAACTTCTTAAAATTAACCGCGAAAAGTACCAAAGTTTCCCACGACGACATGGTTTTATGTTCAGGGCTTGGAGTTTCGGTAACTCGTGAATCAGTGCTGGTGGTTCGTCCGGCATCTCGGAATTTAATTCTCAAATCCGAATCCAACGAGAGTTTCAATTTATCTTTTGAGAGCAAAGGTGATTTTTCAGTGTTTTTAGCCTTTGTTTCATGTCCTCGATTTAATCCGGGAGAATTACTTGCAACGATAGAACCGTCATCGTCTTGATGAAAGGAACTGGTACTTAAATCACCCAAGAACATCCTACGTACAATCGAACGTCGGTACCAAGCTTTCGGAAATGCAAGAATTTCTGTTAATCTGCGCATATCATATTTAAAAGATGCAGAACCGATATCGGTGATGGTTGAAAAACGGATTACGTTTCGGCTTTGGTCATGCCCCAATTTTCCTTTTGAGGTGGTTTCTTGTTTAAAATTTAACATGCGTGACCGTGATAAATGGAATTTTACAAACTCGACATTTATGGAAAGGGAATCTTTACGTTCACTGTCTGATAGTGGGGACCATTGCGCTTCTTTTAAGGCGGACTTTTTACCTCCGTAAGGATGAAAGATGTACACGGAGAAATCTGATAGGCAACCCGTTACACTTAATCCACCTATTGCCATTGCATTATCAGAAGATCCATCACCAAATTCACTAAAATAAAAATAAAATTATATGAAATTCCCAATAAAGTTTTAATCGTTTCACCTTTGTAATAATTCATCCTCCGCCCTTTTGGAACTGAACACAATATCTAATGAAGGTAGCTGTAACATGCATTCAACTCGTGAAACCGGAAGGCAGCTGAATCTAAATGTACTGGGCTGCATATGGAAATAAACAATGACATCCACTGGAAAACTAGCGTAAACATAATTCCCATAATTTGTACCATCTTGATCATCGGAAAGTGCAGAAGTTACAGCTGCTAAAAATCAATTGAATAATATAAATGCAAAAGAGTCAGGACGTGATCGGTGTATTCAATAATTGCAACCACAAAAAATAAAAGGGCTGCCATGCCAGAACTGTTCATTGTATAAACAGTTAAGAAAATGATGAAGAAATAAGAGCCTTGCCCGAATAACATTTCACTGTCACTTAGATTTTGACATTTTGGTTAACCAAATTTTCTGTATGGAATACCACCATAATTAAAATTAAAAACTTATTTCCATTATAGATATCATTTAATTCGGAAGGTGGAATATTGAAAAGTAAATATGATGATGCAGATCCATAAAATATTTTCTTATGACTCCCACAATTTATTAAAATTTCCATTAATAAACTTTTGCATCAAAATGTTTTTGCATATTCAAAAAAAAAATCACCAAAAATTTCTGATTAAAATTTAAACTTGTAAGAACATAACAAATAAATTCAATAAATTTAAATCCTCACCTGTTGTATTGAAATTTGTCTTTGCCGGAATGGGTTCCAAAGTTTGTTCTAAAAATTCCAAAATATGGGGACTAATTATTGTTTCTTCTGGAACACTTTGCAAGGTCATCCATGCAAAAAGTGACGCCTTCTTAATCCCCGTTTTACGATTTTGATATACTCCTGCGATTTTCTGGGGTTCTTGTGGTGGTGTCAAATTCATATGGAAAGGGAATGAATCTAAGCTATTCCTACTACTTCCTGTTGGGGTATAATTCGGATTGGAAATTCCCTGCATTGAAGACGAATTGCGAAGATCAACAGATGCACCAAAATCATTAGTAAAATTTGCTGGATTTGTATTTGAGGTTGGGAAACTATCTTTTCGCTTGAAAGCTTGTTCAATTCGTGACTCATCTAATTTTTCTTGAGTTCGAAATGTGAAACTATCAAATGGATTGCTTTGATCGCTCTTACTGGGTGTTTCACCTCCCGATTCAAGGGTGTTATGAATGACTTTTGATTGGTAAAGTAATTTCACATCCATTCCGGGAATGTGGAAGATTGTTAGGTCAACCAGAGTAGCATGGGGAGTATTTCGGAGACGTGTGCTGCTATTTTGACCAAGAACTTTTTCCTTATTGCGACGAGTTGGGTCAGGACTTCCACCACCAGTTGGCGGAAATTCTAATAAACCAGCAGAACAGCTACGATCTTTACGCATGCTCCGTCTGAAACAAAAATTACAAAATAATTTATATTACTATTTATTTGATTTGCAATGCTTTTGAAAAGAGCTTATATAGAGATTAAAAACATTTTTTTAATATTCTTTAATATTAATTTAGCAATTTTTTTATTGTAGGTGTCACTACTGTCACTTACAATTTAATTTCTTCATCTCGTGCTGTATCTTTCGTATGCAAAACACACTTCCCACTATTTATAAAAACTTTTACATCCAACTCCAAATCAATGTTTGGATCTTGTGGTTTTTGTATTGAAGTTTGTGTGCTTCCACTTTGGTACGGACTTGAAGTAAGCATCTGTTCTTTGCCGAAGTTTTCCATAAGTCCTTGTCCTTCACAAAATTCGTATGAAGCTGGTTTCTTGCGAAGTTGCACACGTTCGCCATCAATATTTATATGTTCCTCCCAATTGTTTGATTCAGTAAGGGAAAGATCTGAAGATGCACTTGGAAGTGAACATTGCCTGAAAATAAATGTACAATAATTAAAATAAATCTTTAATTTTCTACAAAATACATAAATTATTACAAATTTTAAAATGTGCCTTTTACCTTTCGAACTCGGAAAATGTGACATGATGTAAATCTTGATTCTTTCCACGTAGTGAAGCGGAACGTGATGGTCCTGAATGGGGAGAACTATCAAAACTCCCAGAATTTGCACTCATGTTTCCTCCTTGATTATTTTCAGGACTTCCTTGATTTTCCGGCATTGGACTTGGAATCATGAATGATCTCGATCGATACGTTGATTTGGAGGTTAACCCTAATTTTCCTTTAACTCCAGTTCCAGCTTTAATACTTTGTCGGCGTAATTTTTGAATTATATCCCTACAAAATGCAAAATTGTGTTATAAATCTTGTTAAAGCTAATAATTATAATTTTTTTTTGTAGTTTATTAATTTCAAAAAGATTTTATGGGTATTATGTAGAATGTAAACATAAAATTTTAACATATTTACTGAATTAAAAATCTCTCTTGAACATGACCTCACAAAAGTGAAAACTAGCCGACATCAGAATGAATCTTTTGCTTTTTATCTTAGAAAATTTAGAAAACATTCATTTAAATGCATGTACAGTAAAAATTAAGGTCCGTAGACTTATAACGTTTACTTACATTCGAAAATCTTTATAAACCATTGCTTCCAACTTATAAAATTTTTTAAGCTCAGTCTCGATTGTACCATAACTAGCTCCCAAAGATCGAAGATCATTTATAATTTTTGCTTGCTCATTCATTTCCTTTTCTAATAATTTCGATCGTTCACGATTATCCAAATTAGAATCAAATAAAATTGCTGGGAGTATACTCTCCAACGAAGCTTTCGTTCCATCAATAGGCTCATTCTCATCACTATCATAATCAATGTTTAATGGGGTATCCTCAGCCCCCGTAAGCATAGTTAAAGTATGTCCTAAAGCTGAGAGTTGTTTTCCAACATTCGTATCTAAATGAATATCAACCCCTTCCATCTGCCATTGCACATTCAAGAACCATTTTGCATTCTCGTTTTGCTTCGCAGCGATTGTTCGGCTGCAAACTTCATATGTTCCATCGCTGACCACACAAAGATTCATGATGGTTGAATCGGACATGTCAGGTTTCCAATCATCAAGGGACGTTTCAAAATCATCAGCGAATCTTAAGCAAAGATTTGAAAATTTTCCTTTACTCACTAATGAACCAGAACTGCAAGCTAAAAATACAATGGAGTTGTAAAAGGACTGATAAGGAAGAGTAGAAGCTTTTTGTACCTGAAATGCTTGTATTTTCGAGTGTGATAACCACAGCACCTCGACTTTCATCATAATGAGAACGTTGATTCCAATTATGAAGCGGTAGATGGTTTAAAGGCAAACAAATTCCCATATCCTCCACAGTTAGTTGGAGGAAAAGCATCCCAAGATTAGGACTACTCAATTGACTTGTAAGTTGCCCAAATTGGAACTTCTCATAAATCTACAAAAAAAAAATTTTAAATCAATTGGCCTTGAATCATTTTTTTTTTACTTTAATGTCAATCATTTTAATGAGATGGAGGAGCAGCAACCAGAAAATCCTTGGAACGAAGAGAGAAGAATTGAAATATATATTGAGAATGTGAAGGGAGTGAGGGGGATTTATCCCCATTCGGAAATTCAACTTAAAGTCGAATTTGCCAATGAGGTAATACTTGAAACGAATCTGATTAAAATGGGGGATGATATTGAATTTGGCGAACAAATTGAATTTACTATGGACTATGAGGATTGTACGAATTATATACGATTCCTGGAATATCCACTTATATTCACCCTAACTGAATTTGAGTGTGAGGCGGGGAATGATGTTGAAATCAGCGAAACAGGTGGTAAAGCAATTTGGCGTTCCATGGAAGAAGTTGCTGCGTTAAAGAAAGCTTTATACGGAGATGATAATGAAGAGGAGCCAAATGACAAGAACGATCAAATTAAGCAAAAACTTGTAAGTGGAAGACCAGAGAAGGATTCTAAGAGTAGGATTTCGAAAGGGAGTAAATCCAGTTTGATTCAGTCTCGGAAAATTTCTAAAGGAGCTATGTCTGTGGATATACCCAAAGGGCCACAATGTGCCGGAATCGGTGTTTTAGATTTGTTCCCAATATTTCAAGGTGAGAATAAATATAAATTAAATTAAAATTCATCCTAAAATTACTTTGTTTATCTTAAAAAGCAGATTTACATACTAAATTATGCAGAATTTAAGTTAACAAAATCATTCAATTTAATAGTAAACACAAAAAAATGTTTTATAAACTCTCAGTAATCTGAAAAAGTACATCACATGGTGCCACCATTTTTCCATTTCTAAATTTTTCTAGGTGTACAGAATTTTGAAGAGAATATAATTTTAAGAGCAGATAGTAAGTTGGTCCTGGACGATCGAATGAAAACCATACAGCAACTTCCATGCTTAACTGTAAACGTTACAATAGATAATCCCATTCCAGCTGGAAGTATCTACACCCTCACAATCGAATCAATATACAACTTGCCAAACGTTATGTCAGCTGATCTGAAGTACCAAG
>JAODAH020039355.1:0-16312 GCA_027574865.2 Coproporus ventriculus | reverse complement strand
GACGGAAGGACGGGCGGGGGGACGGACGGAAGGACGGACGGAAGGACGGACGGAAGGACGGACGGAAGGACGGACGGAAGGACGGACGGAAGGACGGACGGAAGGACGGGCGGAAGGACGGACGGAAGAACGGACGGAAGGACGGACGGAAGGACGAACGGAAGGACGGACGG
Organism: Coproporus ventriculus; assembly: GCA_027574865.2. Classification (NCBI taxonomy): domain Eukaryota; kingdom Metazoa; phylum Arthropoda; class Insecta; order Coleoptera; family Staphylinidae; genus Coproporus; species Coproporus ventriculus. The sequence goes on along the minus strand of JAODAH020039355.1, from coordinate 16,139 downwards.
AAGGACGGACGGAAGGGCGAACGGAAGGACGGCCGGAAGGACGGGCGGAAGGACGGAAGGACGGAGAGTTGTAGATTGCGGAACTCTTATTTACTACATCGCACTCAATATGTGGCTTTCAAAGATATCTCTTCTTCGTTATTAAATGTGTGGGGCGCCGCAAGGCTCTATATTAGGGCCTTTACTTTTTTTAATTGACGTAAATGACCTTTCTATCTGTAAAATTCCGGGTATATTAATCATGTATGCTAACGACGTATCAATACTAAACAAATGTGTTGATTTTGAAAATGTGCTATGAGAGAGATTGCCGATAAATGATCAGGCTGTAAACTGGTATAACTTCAACAAGCTCTCTTTAAATATCCTTAAAACTGTTAGACTTACATTCTCACTAAATGCAGGTAATGAGAAACAGGTTTTGTAAATTCTCCGACCTCAATCTTGACACGAAATTAGTTTGGAAAGAACATGAAAAGCAACTTAGCCAGAAACTAAGTCGAGTAATCTATCTCCTAAGAAACCTTAGCAAGTTATTGCCCAAAGAAGCACTTTTATCTGCATATTATGTCCTTTTTCAATCGCATATCCAATATTGCATACTAATTTGGGGCCATTCTAGCATCACGTTTAGTATATTTCGCTTACAATGGCGTGCTATTACAGTGCTTGCTAGCATAGGTTTTAGGGATGATTGTGAAGAATATTCCTGATCCGTGAAAATACTTACATTGCTTATCTTGTTTCTATTAGAATGTCTCTTGCATGTTCGTAAAAATATAGGAACATATGTCACACACGATCAAATTCATGACCACAATACTCGAAGTCGCGAATGAATATATCCAGAAAAAGCAAGAATTTTCAGATGTATGGCTGGTACTAATTTTTATTGTCCAAAATTATATAACAACCTACTTCAGGGAGTAAGATCTCTTCCCATGATAAAATTTAAAAACACGTAAAATCATACCTGTTAAATAAAGCTTTACCATTTTAAATGATCTGTAATGTCACTTGACGTTTATAAACATTTTTTTGTCTCACAATAAACATTATTACTATTATTATTAAAATAAAGTGAAAATATACAACAACAAATATATGACGTGATATTTTATATTTTAATGTATTAGCAATAAAAGCTTCGACATTTTGACACTTCACATTTGAAATTTTGACATTTTAGCTCTGTATGGCATTTCATATTTGATATCTGTTTGTTTGATTTTTGACATTTGATATTTCTCCACTATGATGTTTTCATATTACTATTTGAAATTTCAGGCTTTTTAATTTTTTGAGTATCTAGCAGTTATGAGTTTTTAATGTTTATTCTATTTCATAATTCTTTTAAATATTTGATTTTAGTTTGCAACCTATTATAAGAAACGTAATTTGTTCTGAATTTATTTTTAGATCCAAGAATTTAATTAAAATTATAAATATAAAATTGAAGGTTTTTGTTTATTTGTCGGATTTAGCACAATTATTATTAATGTATGTTCATAATATTTATTGGCGCAGTTGCAGTTAATTTTAAACAATGAATTTTCACGTACATCTGGTTGCTAACAACTTTGCAAATCAGCCTTTTTGCATCAAGGTTGAGTATTTTGATGATACGGCAAGCGAATTTGATAAAAATTAAAATAATGGTGGTAATCATATTAGTCTTATAATCAAAAAGAAAATAAAATGTGTAAACATGTGACTTAAAAAACGAAATAAATTAAACCTTTTATAATTTATCGCTTATTATTATATCAATACGCACAATGATAATATTTAGTTTTAAATGTGAGTAGTAACTACTGTAAAGTAGATATGATCGCAATTAACTATATATGATTGTAATAATTTCAGACGTTATTTGGAAGGAAAACTTATTATAATTATTTATTGAAGTACGATAAACGCTTTGAAGGAATTTAAAGGCAATTATATTATTTCGAAACTACAAAACAGGCAAAATAAATTATAAGATTTTGAAACTGTAAAAGAGCGACACGGTCTGAGAAGTAAGGAGTTCGTGATATGCGCATCACGAATAGTGTAAGGATGAAGGGGACAGTTTATGTCGAAGAAGAAACAATATCATTAAATTATATGAAGCTGTGCAGTATAAGGACAGAGGATAGTAAGGAACCAGATCAATGCAAAATATCGTATTATACCATATTTGTGTGACTTGTGTCTCTATCTTCAGTGCTTGCCTCTTACCGCGTTCTGCTATAGCAGTGTTCCGCAAACTTTTTGTGTTCAAAACTCACCTACCAAATCTACAAATTTTAAAGGTACACCAACAAAAAAACAATGTTTATTTAATATTTATTTATTATTGAATCAATGTAAATTATAATATGAAAAGATGTTTAATGAGAAATGTGAGCCTATTTAACTGAGCACACACGATCAAAATTTGAAGCACGTCCACAGACTCTTTTTCTTGGTTTAATCGTAGTGAGAGTTGAAAACCTCCCCAATTCGCATAAGTAGGTCATGGGAAATGGAAAGAGAATTGCAATATTACGCTTTGAAAGCAGTGAATACTTTTTTTATATGCAGCCAAAACTGTGCTAGCTCTGTTTCGAAAAATTTCTGCTCTGTATAAAACAGAAATGACTGATGATCTGCACCCATTTCCTTACCAGTGTTATCAGATCTACCGCTTTGTTGAAAAAGAAAACGAAAAAATCTACTGCCATATCGCTTTTAGAAGAATTTCTACCGCTTCTTTGAAAACTGCGCAGGATATTTATCGCTTTTTCTGTAAAATCTACCGCCTTTTGAATTTTCGCTGTTAATGATGGAATTTTAGGGCAATTAGAGGATATCGAAGACCTTTCTTTATGAATTAAAAAAAGGTCATTTATTATTTGCAACTTGATGTAATTGTAAATTTTGACAACTTCTTGCAGGATAGACAACAATTCATCAGGCAGATACTTCCTGTGTAAAAAGCAATGTTAATGTTTAATATCAGGGTTTTGTTCAGAATCTCCTAATTTTTCCCATCATAGATGTTGCTCTGTCTGTGCAAATACTTATGTAATTATGATTTCCAAATTATGCTCACTGATGTAATGGTTTGTTACTTTGAATATTTATTCTCCAGTAGCATAACCAGTTAGTGGCAGACAAAATAAAAAATCCTATTTTATTAGATATCCGTCAGTATATCTCACATTTGATATGAGATGCGCGTGACTATTTATATCAGTAGACTCATTAACTTACAGCGCAAAAACTCTACCAACTCTTAAATTTTCAATTAATCTAATCATAATCTTGGCTAATCATAATCTTCACAACTTCTTTGTAGACAGGTAAAAATAAAGTTTCAGCGAGAAAATGTGGCTTCTTGGATTTAATAAGCATATTAATGACCACGCATCTTGCTATTTGCCTTTTTTCTGATGTTTTGAAAGATAAACTCATGAGAGTTACTTGTTTCTTAGATTGATCTTTTAAACGCTGAAAAAAGGCTTTGTCTTTTTGAGTTACTCGTGGGTATTTAGTAGTTAAATGTTGTAATAGTTTACCATCGAATGTAAAGCCATAACTTACATAGCTCTCATCATATTTTTGATCAATAAGCTATGTTTAGGTGCATAATCTTCATAAAACCTGACATCTTTCCGCGGCACACCATATAATTACCACGGTAGACCGGTGTGCCGCGGCACACACTGTGCGGAACACTGTGCTATAACATTGCTTAAAGCAGTGCTAACATAATCGCCTTGTCGCCTCTCGCTATTCTCAAGCTCTAGACTCTCACAGCCAGTGTTGCCAGAACCGCCAACTTTTTAGTACCAGAAAAGTTGCGAAAAACGTACCAGATTGTACCAAATAAACAAAAATACAATAAATGTAGTAATTTTTGAAGGAATACTTATTTACTATAATATTTTCTTTTGACCAAAGCTGAAAGGGGACGCCATGGATTACGTGCGGAGCTACTTGCTCTGTCGTACTTGCAAGCGACTGCCCCACAAAAACGCAGCTCCTCTTTGAACCCGACAACTAGCCGGCCCATAGGAGACAATCTTGGTCGATATATTTGGTTCTTAACTAGCAACACATGGTGGATGCACGCATGCCACAGTAGTAATGGACCTTTTCTAAAATGGATGAAGGCAATCCCCATAAAAAAGCCAAGAGCCAAGGAAATTGCTCTTATCCTGGAAGGCGAAATTTTTGGGAGCGTTGGTTATTCAATCGCGTCATTGCGAACAATGTGACTCAATTCTCTTGTAATATCTGGGAAAGAAAATGCCAGGATAGGGAAGCTGAACGCTGATACTCCCCAATTTTTCATCCAATAGGAAAATCGTCTCCATATTCAATGGACTATGCTTCTCGGAAATGTCCACTTCAACCTAAGGACACAGCATACCGCGAACAACGCTTAGATAACATCAGACAGAATATAATCAAATACCATCGTCGATACGATGGAACAGCTCCGATCATGCGAGTTCATGTTGGTGATAAAATACTAATCCTGAATTATCCAATATCTGATTCAAGGAAAAAAATTCACGGAGAATTCAAATGACCGGAACATGACTATCTACCGCTACGGACGCCCAGTACGACTCCACGTAGATCAAATGTTCCCTGCTCCACTGGATAGAAATGAAGAATCTAGCAGCGAAGAAGATGCAGACTTAAAAGTTTAAGTTTTCTTTTGTTTTTGTTTGTTTATTGTAGCTCAGTGGTAGAGAGCTTTCTTCTCATTCGAGAAGTCGTGGGTTCGAAGTCCATCTACACTGAAATTTTTTCAGTGGATTCGGGGTCGGTATTCACTCCTGTTACCATTCCATGTTGCGATACAATTAGCATGGCTTCTTTCAGTTCTCTGGTTTCGACTAACTGAAGTAATAAGAACAGAGAGAGAGAGAGAGAGAGAGAGAGAGAGAGACAGACAGAGAGCAAGTTATAGTTTCACTATATTCGGTGATATATATTTCCGAACCAGTATGCGCTAGAAATCTCAACCAAGCAGACAGGAATTTCCGAGCATTCGGCGACTACATAAAGCAACTAACAAACCCGAATCGCTCCCTCGTCAACGCCTGCTCTTTCGACCAAAGGCAAAACGGTAGCAACCTTTTATCCATTGTAAAAAAAATTTATCCTTTTTATTATCCAATATTTCATATTCCGGCGTTTCTACTTTTTAATTTTCTCTATTTTGAACTTTTATGAGCCCTCCCAATCAGTTAATTATGAAGGAAGAATGGAGAAAAATTTTACAGAATAAAGAAGGAAATCTATAGAACATACATTGATGTGTTTTTTTTTCAAGCTATTCAAAGGCAATATGTTCATAATTGTATACTTTACAGGATGTCTAGTATGCGTTGTAAAATTTCAATAAGTGTATGACTATGAATATTAGTGTTACATAATATGAAAATAAATATTATATGACATTTATGTATTCTGAAATATTGTTGCATAGCAAATGTTATAAATTCTTTTTGATTTTGATGGGCAACATTTTTTTACATAGCATAATATTCTGCTAAAAAACCTCGTGTTATATTATTTTGTTAGTTATATAACTTTTTCATATAATATTATTACTTTGTTTTTATTCGTATTTAGGGCAGTTTAATAGAAACCAAATCGGATATCTCGAAAACCGTGCCAACTATTTTGATCAAATGTGCTATATGAACATATTTTTAATGGGAATATAAAATGCACATAGCGAATTAATCAACAATGGAACGAGAAAACCACTTTACCAACAACACTTTGGTTTAAAAATATATAACAAAAATAGTCGTATATGCATCGCCAACGCGCTACTCTGCCTAATCGAGTAGTATCCCTCCGGTTGCTTGCACGATCGGTATATGTGTTTGTTACACACTTACCCTCCATTCTTTTAAAATTGTTTAAATACAACAGGCAAAATGTAATTTTTAAGAGAAAGTTTATGCGGGCCACCGAACCATTTATTTTATAATTTTGTTATACTTATAACAGTTTTTACAATTAAAATAAAACAAAGTTTTAAAACCTTGTTTTATTTTAATTGTAAAAATGAATTTCAATTTCCATCAAGTATCGGGTTCAACCATTGAGAACTTATAACAGTATAAACCCAGTTTTAATTTTGCATTTTATTAAAATTATTAATAGTTGCATTAAATAGAAAATGTTATTGAAATAGTAAAAAGTTGCTTCCGAAGTAGGGAGTGACTGTTATAGTAAAAAATATTATTGTGTGTAAATGTTAGTAATTAAAATGTTATAATTATCGAAAAACGAACGTCATTAGTGCTAATAGAAGGAAAATAATTCAGCCCAATATATTTTATTTTTATAGTTTTATTAATAATAAGCAATAGCATTTGCCGTTCATGTTTATTATTTGTGTTCAGTTCGCACGTAAAAATAATAATCTATCTATAATGTTCTATGAGAAGGGCGAGATGATATTCGATAGTTGTTAATATAAATGTAAAACATTTACATTCTTTTCTGCTTACAATCTACACTTAAAAAAATATGTGTAGATGATTATGGCAACTAGTAATAGTGACTCACTTGTCCTATTTAAAATTCGTTAAAGTTTATTTGAAGTGGAATTTACCTATGTAAATTGTGGTAGCACTTTGTTGCTTCCGCATCACATTAGAAATATCAAATCATTTAGTAAATTACTTATTTTACTTCTATCTGCTTCATATTTTCATGTAAGCTTGAAAATTTTCTCCCCACAGAGATTGGTTATACAGGATCCGCCAGTGAAACGGGAAGATTTCGTAAATAACTTAATTGTAAAAGAATAATTTTTTTAATAATATTCAATACATTAATGGGAATTAAAAGAGTTGCCATTTGATTTACAATGTAAAAAAAAATGTTTAATACTACATCCGTCACAAAAAGAAGTTGACTGTTAGGTCGGGAGATCGAGGAGGGCAACTGATACCTCGTTTCGAGAAACGATACGCCCTGGGAACAAAGCATTCACAGCATTAATTCTGTTTTGTCAAAAATAATAAAGTTGAAATATTTCAAAGCAGGTTAGGTTATCCGTCACCCATCCAATAGCAGGATAATGAAGCTTGTTGCTGTTGTATGCCAACCTATATAAATAAAATGCATGCAGTACGATGCAGTAACCATTTTAATATAATTTAAAATATTAGCAAAGCGGAGAGGATCAAAAGGAAAATTGTTGCGGCCTTACTTATTTGCTATATTTTCAAGTTCGTTCTGGCAATGCTCTTGGTTAATTTGGAATTTTTCTTATATGCACATCTAATTAATAAGATAGAAAAAATTACAAAGAAGACTTCCAACATTTGTCGCATTTAAGGCGGTTGGCATCTAACCTAAAAGAGGAAAAGGAAAAACAAAAACAGTCTATTTTTCCCGTTGCTATTTAGTATTAGTACCGACTTGAAACATTTTCTTTGTTAAAATACCCCTTGAGAATTTTTTGATGAGTTGTTTAAGATTTTTAGTGATTTTTCAATAAAATGGAAAAAAACGCATTTTGGCCGTAAAAATCCTCATTTTAACGTAAAAAAATCAAAAGGTACATAATCGATCGGAAATTTCCGTAGAATCCAAAAATTTTGGAAATTTTTTACTGCGAACTGTATTTTAGCCGTAATACGGCTATAACCTTATTTTTTTAATTAACTGTACAGGTCGAGTCTCACAGTAAAAAAGGTTTTTCTTTTAGCCAAATCGACGTGTTTTTACATCAGCTTTACGAGGTATTATGAATTTTTCTGCTTATCAGGGTTTTAATGTCCTTAAAATCGAAAAAAATCGCCAAAAAATCGATGTTTGCCTAGAGGTAAATCTGCCGTCAGTTCTCTGGTACGTTTTTTTTCGGACATGTGACCCCGGAATTGGATTCAGCGGAAATTTCATGATAAAAAGACATGTTTCGAACTCTGGAAAAGAAATTTTCGATCTGTTTTATGCTTTATTACTTTTTTAATTTATTACTCGACCTTTTACAACCTTGTCGCTGTAGAATTTCAAATTCTATGTATGATATTTGGAATCCATGGTCAATTTGCGATCGGAAACGTCCTATCGCATTATTTTTTTCTGATAAATTTTCGTTTATACAGAGCCATTTGAAAAAAGTAATTTTCAAACTCAAAAACTGGTGAATTTTAGCATTTTTTGCGTGTTTGGGCTTTTTCAAAGCGCAGGATTTCACCTAATCGCGGACGAAAGATTATTTTGTCAAAGCCGCAGGTAATCAAGAAGAAAATGGAATTAAAGTTTTTTTTTTGTTATAGCAGCTAATACCATAAAACATGAAATAACTATTATTCTTAAATCATTTTTATTGGAATTTTATTTCAATTTAATCATTAACAATGATTTACCTCCGCCTTCATTTGCTCGTATTAAATAGAATTGCTCATGTATAGATTTCTGATTTGTTTTACATAATAATGCTTTATTTTTCAATTCCCAAATTTTACAGTAATATAAAAGTAGTAAAGCTAATAGATTACCCTTCATCAAAATCATAATAATAATATTGCAATATTTCATGTCATATTCAACAATTTAAAATGTGGCCATAAATCTTTCATTTTTATTTTGAAGGGCTCTATTAAACTCGGACTCGTGTGAGTAGGATGTCCGTCTCTATCAATTAAATGATTGATATAAATCATACATGAGCGCTCGCGACCTCCAATTGGCTGTTAATTATATAGAATGTAACTGAAACTGACACGGACTTGCATTTGAATCTGTTGATAAATTTAAATCAGCAGAAAGTCTTCGCTATATAAAATATAGATGATTGTTTTCTAACCTATTAATAGAACAAAGTTTAATGTATCAAAACTCTCTATTTTTTACTGTTTAGTGGCGTATTCTCATCCACCTTCCTAGGGTTTTGTTTAGATAAAAAACGAAACTTATTATTATAACTTTTGTCCGTCCTTCCGCCTGTCATACACAATTTGCGGCTAAACTACGATTAGTAAAACAATGACATTTTAGTAGATCATGTAGATTACGTGCCGCTACCTGGACTTTGAATTTTTATGGGAAAAAAACTTTTTTTGTAGCATTTTTACTGCCTGAAAGAAACAAAAAATAATCTTAAAGAAATAAATTGGATGAAAATATATTTCTCAGCTGAAGGTGATGAAATAACATAAATACCAGTTCTTGGTAAAATTGAACATAAAAACTCCTGAGACCTTCACTTTGAGCTCATTTGTCAAAAATAGTATGTAAATCGTTGCAATGCATTCTACTAATGCTTATAAACTATGCCAAATACCAAATTTTCCGAGATACTATCTGTTTCTCGTGTTAATTTATTACTAAAAAGAAGTATGATGTAGTTAAAAATTTCGGAAAAATAAATCGAATATATCTCACTTCGTAGTCCAGAATTTCTTAGTTTGTATGGTTGCATAAATCGTGTCAACAATAAACTGTGACGATCTATACCCTTATCCCCTATAATACTAGAAGTTGGGAGTAGACTTATGTGGTATGCATATATTGGTTGTAGGAACTCCTTCACTCTCATAGTATTAGATAAATTGGTACACTCCCTTGTGCAGCTAAGGGATTTTTTAATATGGTTAGCATAAATCATTTAACTATTGATGTGTTGTTTTGACATTTGTCATTTTGACATTGTAACATCAATAATTAAACGCAGAATATTTTAAATGTTTTTATTTTGTGTGCCCGTTACTGTTTCGGGATATGTACTTGTGCATGTACTGAGGTTCTCCTCGCAATCAGTTAGAGAAGAAAAATTGATGGCAACTTGATGTGCACTAAATGCTTGACGATAAATTGATTTATAATATGTGATGATTATGATTAGTGTTCATAGATAGCGGTTTAATTATGGGTCTTCTTTACACTGCCCCCCTCCCTGTTGTTTGTCCACAATTCATGCCCTTAGTTCATTCACCATATCTCTTGCGAACATGTACAGTTCGACCGGAAAATGTTTTTTGAATAACCTTTAATTCCACATCCGAACATTACTTACTTACTATAAAAGCAGGTTTTATTTGGTCATTAGAAATCGTATTATTATTTTCGTTAATATTTAATGTGAAATATTTTTTTTATCCAGGTTATTACTAGATAAAAGGTCTCTAAAGTCCCGCGGATTTTCCAAGATGCCTCATGAAGGCGTGTATACGAATATATTCTTTTAAGATTGTTTTCTTATAGGTAAGATCCAATTTCTGCATTGTTCGTTTGAGTATTCCAACAAAACTTGTGGAATTAACACTGATATCTTCTAAATAGCAGAAGTATTCAGGAAGTCTTAATTGTTTCCAAAAACATATTCTGCTGGAGTGGCGTTGGTATTTGTAATTATCGCTAAGCGTAACCCTAAAGCCTAGTTCGCACGATGACAGAAGTCGCGACAGTTGCTGCCACGACAGCGGCTATTCCCCGATGCACACGAGCGTCAAGTAACGCCATGTCACCTGTAACAAGCTTTCTGAGTTACCATTGTATCAAATAGGTTGAAAGCTTGTTACAGGTGACATGGCGTTACTTGACGCTCGTGTGCATCGGGGAATAGCCGCTGTCGTGGCAGCAACTGTCGCGACTTCTGTCATCGTGTGAACTAGGCTTAAAAGTATAGTTGGAAGGCTTTTTGTCCATTCGTTATGGTTGATACATTTAAATGCGGGTTTGAGTGTCCGGTGCCATCTGCCAATTTTCCCTTTACTAGAGGACTGTATGCTGTAATAAGAATTTTTCATCCCTAATGGCTTCCATACACGATACAATCTACAGTATGACCTGAGAATAAGCAACGTATAAACAACATTTCAATCATGTACGGAGCTTTTGTATTGCCTAAAACTGAGTATACCATATAGTAGTATCACTACAGAAGCTTTGCACACGATAAAAATGTTATTTATAGGTTATTCATTCTCAGATCGTATGATCAATTGTACCACAGATTGTATCATGTATGGCTCTTATGATAGTTCCCTTAGAAAATTGGCCTATAATATTTAGATAATGAATTTGTCTGTGTGAAGCTTTTTCTATTTTGTGTTGAAACGCGAAAATTATTGATTTATTATCAGTATATGTGGCACATATATTCAAGCATGTGCCGGAAATATTTTATTGCTATACATATTGCTAATAGCTCTCTGTCATAGGTACTATAATACTTTTCTGTTTCTGTTAGGTTACTATTTTGTTTCGTGATGCTATTGAAATATCTATAATCTCCACATGGTCTCCACCAAGGAGGGGGGGGGTTAAGTTCGGCGGCTGTGAGTGCAATCATCGCAATTTATATTTTAATGAGTTTAATGAGTGGTAACGCTATATTTTTATGTTGGTATTCCAAATTAATGTTATATGTCAAAGTGACATTTATTTTGTACGTGTTTTATGTGTTGCAAAGTAAAAATTTTCACAAGTATCAGATTGTCTAAGTTGACTGAAACTCTGACTTTGAAATAGGAAGTTGTCGCCGTGGTTCGAGACTCGTCAACCAAAGTGATTTTTTTAAAATTTATTTTAATTTAAATTTAACACATGTGCCTTTTTGCTCCTAGCACTCCCAACTGCCGGACCGAGAAATAAAGATATTTCTGGAAATATATACAAGAGAGTTTCCCATCTATATATACTTTTTTAGCAATGGTCTCCACTCTCCGCCCATTATCGGCGTCATGTGTAATGGATTTGCCTATGCGCTCTTAGATGGCCTGCATGTTCCTCGGTTGATTATTAATTGAATATTCTCTTTTGCAATTTTGAATTTTACTGGAGATAAGCGTCTACGTTTTGCAATAAATCGGAGTACCATTTACCTCTATATTATGTTTTATTCTTTGGAAATTACAAATTACGGAATAATCTATTAATGAGGTTCGTCTATTCCTTTAACAATTGTTTGCGTTTATCGACATCTTTTTTGCATGGAATGTAAATATTGATTATCTCACTGGAGTCGATGATTTCTATTGTTGAGTGCCATCCTGTTTCGGAATCTATTAAACTGCTTTTTCTTAGGTCCATCGATAAATTATGATGTTTTAGAAAATCTGCGTCCAACATTGGTTTGGCAACGTTTGCTATAATGAACTGTCATAATAAATTACGACCTAAACTTAAGGTTAAGGTTATCATATTTTGTCCATATGTCTTGATATCTGTGCCATTTTCTTCATAAGATACGACGTTGAATTTGTCGTTTCTTGAAGGTGGGCAGACTTAAACTGTATCAGACATGTTAAAAAGCCGTTAAGAAGCTATTAAAAGCAGTTCATTGACCTGTAAATATGTTAACAGATCCGTTGAGAAGCTGTATACAGCTTTTGACAGGTCTACGAACAGTTTTCTAACAGGTCTCGTACAGCATTTGACAGGTCCACGAACAAATTTTAACAGGTTTATAAAAGTATATTAAATTTTGATCACGTTTTTTAGTATGTAAAATTTAAGTACTGATTTTAGTTACAAGCAGACCTTGTATGATCCCGGAAAAATATTTAAATTATTACTTATCTATTTTCAAATATTGATAACGATTTGGCACTACAAGCAAAACTGTATTATAGAAAGAACGCGAAATGTTCTTAAGCTGATAGATATTAATACCGAGTTGGCACTACAATCGAAACTGTAGTCTAAAAAGAACGCGAAATGTTCTTAAACCTATAGATTTTATGAACCGTTTTTTAAGCACTTAACGTTAAATGTTCTTAAGTGGATGGTTATCGATTTTTGTTTGTCATTCATTTTTATTGGTTTTACGCTGACTCAGTATTTAAATGTAAAATTAATTATAAACTTTTGCTGAACCATCATAAGACGGTTAATTGCGCACAATAAACACACTCACACACACATTGAACGTGAGCAAGTAATTGTTATTTTAGATTTTCGCGCGCCTTTTTTTTATGAATTTAAATTTAATTAAGCCCGTAAGATTATCGAAATTTTTTTTAACTACTATGTCATCTAGCCCTATCTAGGTTAAATTATACGGATTTTTTTAACGAGGTTGGCAACCGTGCTTCTCTCGTCATGAGTTAAGATAAATTCTTTTAACCCTTCCGACCCCCTCCTCTGTCGCTCAAGAAATCAGTTTTTTCCAGTTTAAATTTCCCGCCACCTGCCAGCCTCTCATCCTCGTTCTGTCATAAGGAAATATTTTCGTATAATTTGAATTTCCCGCCACTTTTAAAAGACATTATTTAATTACCCTTTCTCCTTGACTTTAAAATAACATGTCCCGGATTCGATTCTCGGTAAAACAAACCTAGAACTAGATGTCTTAAAATTTAAATGTTTACAATGCAATGTTAATTTAGACCCCCTATATAAATCCTTCTGGGAAATTGGCCCAAAACTCGCATATCTACTGAAACAGATAAAATCCAGGGACACATTTTTAATTAAACGGAGCGTTTTAGAACACCGTTTTAAGTATTTACAGACGCTACTCTTGTTACATTATCCTTGCCTGAGAACACTTCCATAACTCTCCCTAGTCGCCATAATAACGAATGCTGGTTATCTTCTTTGATGATAAGATTTCTCTAATTTTTACTTGATGAGAAGCACTTTGTTTCCATTTGAACCTCTGCTGCAACTCGGATGTATTCTTTCTACCATCTTTCCCAAAAATTCTCTACATTTGTTGGATTTGCAAATGTGTAATTAGTCGAAGGGAGAAAACATCGTTTAATAACTCTTTTGTAGGTTTAAATCATGAGGGTTGGAAGGTAGGGGGTTACTGTGCAGGAGTCTGGACACACTTTAATTTGTATTATAGTCATTTGCCTCGATATTTGGAACTCATTCACGTAAAACTGAAGTGTTTTATTGAGGGTTCGGAGTACCCTTGCGGTCGACCGTCATAAATTGGCCAAAGAATTTGAGCCTCTCAACTTGCGGATTTATATTTAAATTTATTTATTACTGTTGCATCTACTTTGTGGTAATTGAATTTAATTTTACTTTCAATAAAACTAATTTGTCTCACCACATCATTTTTATTGTATACCGTTACCGCTTCCGCCATTTTTAAACGTTTTTTTACAATGTTTACAGTTTAGTATTTACATGTTGAAGGTCGCTAACTATTTGTTTACAATTTTTGAAATTTATGTTTTAATGTTACTGTTATAAAATACAATCAAAATGAGGTGCGTTGTATATATCAAGTTGGTCGTTTAATACTTAAAATTTTTTACGCTGATTATGTTTGTAAAGGACCCCGCACAATTATTATGGGAAATGGCCCTCGATCGAATTTTTTAGAATTTTAGGGAAACGTTTTACTCAACTTTCTGATCAAGAGTCTCCATAGGCGCGAAGCTTGCAAATAGGCCCTTTTGGCGGAATTCGAATTTTGATATTTTAATTTGTTCTTTAGCATTTTCGACTTCAGTTTTTTTGCCAAATAACATTGTAAGTGATTTTTTGGGATTAATTGTTAATGAATGTTTTGTCGATAAATTTTTTAATGCTTTTAAATCTTTATTTATTTTATTGCACGTATCATCTATTGAACTGGTTTAAAGGAATACAACAATTGCGTGTCATTAGCATATGTATTTGAAGAACAAAACTTCAATGAGCCTGTGAGAAACATGGAATATATTATAAATAATGTGGGTTCCAATTCATATCCTTGAGTAACTACCACTTCTGCAGATTTTGAATCACTTACACTATCATCTATATCTACCCTCTGTTTTCTATCGCTATGGTAATGTTTTTTTTAATGGAGTCCGGACTAAAACCAATATAATGTAAAATTGCTAGTAAAATGTTATGGCTAATTGTCTCAAAAGCTTTGCTAAAATCCAATAACACCAGCAAACTTAGCATTCCCTGATCAGTAGCCTCAAATATATCATCAGTTACATTTAGCAAAGCTGTTGAACAGCTAAAATTTTCTCGAAATCCAGATTGAGTAGCAGGTAGAATATTGAACCTTTCTAAAAACTGTTTAATTTGACAATTAATTCTTTTTTTCTAAAACCTTAGAAAGTGCTGGCAATATACTGATTGGTCTAAGATATTCAAGACTAGTTGGGTTTTTTACTTTGGCCAATGGAACTATATTTGCTACTTTCCATAAATCAGGAAAAACTGACTTTTCTATGCACAGGTTAATTATATGAGTTAAGAATGGAATAATAGTTGGGCAACATAGTTTTAACATGTGAGCAGATATGCCATCTAATTCAATAGAGTTCGATTTGAGTCTGTTTATAATTTTACCAATATCTTCATTTGATGCCATAAAAAAATTAAACTTTTCTCTAATATTTGATTTGAAGGAATTGTTATAATGATTTATCAATTCACTTTTATCTTTACATTGAATAGTGTTAATAAAAAAAGTCATTTATTTTATTTACATCTTGTAGATTATCTGGTAATTTGTTTAATTGTTTGGAAGTAATAACATTAATTTTTTTTAAACATTGCCACAAATTTCTTGGATTGTTTTTTGATATTGCATCCATATATGCTCGATTTTCATTTTTACTACTGAATTTACCATATTACGCATAGTTTTGTAAGCATTCCAATCATCCACCAATTTTGAGCGTTTGTATTTATTATACAGACTATCCGTAGTACTCATCATATTTTTAAGTCTTAAAGTTAACCGAGGAGCTGCCTTTTTGGTAATTTAAAATGCGCTTAATAGGAGCATGTTTATCAAAAATATTTAATATAAAATCGTTAAGATATGACAATTTAGATGGTATATCAGGTAAATATATTATATTCATAAAGGATATATTAGCCAGGTCTAAATTAAAATCCCTTGCGAAGAAGTTTGAGAAACTTCAATATGTTTTATAAATACATCTAGAACTTTTAAGATTATATTTAATTTCACAAAAAATCAAGTCATGATCAGCAACATGATATATTTTTCACTCCGTGTGAATTAACATTAACAGATTTAGTTGTAATTAGAACGTCAATAAGAGTGGCAGAGCTTTGTGTTATTCTAGTAGGTTCAGTAATCCATTGTTTGAGCTGATAACATTCCAATATATCAACAAATTGTGATTAATTAAAGTTTTCTAAATTTAATAGATTTATGTTCAAATCGCCCGCTAATATCAAATTGT
>JAODAH020039352.1:0-11462 GCA_027574865.2 Coproporus ventriculus | reverse complement strand
AAAAGTGTTTTGTTATTACTATCATTAATGATTCCACAGACCAACTCTAAATCACGTATTCTATGAGCAATTTTCATTTCATAACATTTAGTTGATCTTGAAAAGCTAGTAAAACTCCATCACCCCTAGTTTTACCAGACGTTAATGTGTTACGATCAGGTCGAAAGACGGTATAGTTATTAGAAAAAATTTCACATTTCTGAAAGAGCAATAATTTTGTTCTATTACTGTTGCTTCTATTAGATAGTGGCAGGCTCAACTCCTATTTGTGTTTATCTGGAGTATCTTTCTCATTTTGTGATGTTTTAGTTGGCGATTATCTGTCATTGTTATCCACCTCTGCCTTGCCCCTTTTCTACTTCTACTGCTTATCTATTGTATTCAGGGCAGCGCTTTGTTCCCTTTTGTAGAGCACACTTCTTTTCCCTCTTTTACTTTATGACCTGCCTTGTGCCCGACCTTCCTACATTTATAGCACTTTGGTTGTTATTTCTCTAACCCTCCATCTATTCCAGCCGTATCCGGTCCTCTCTTATCTATGAGTGCTCTCACGACGTCGGTATCGACCGTAACAAAGGCTTGTTTAATTTCTTCCTTTACTGGTGTTATCGCTAGGTAAAGTTTGTCAGGAATGGTTTGGGAAGGAGATGCAACAGCAGGCTGAAGATGTGGAAACTGTGTTTTTATATCGTCTGCCTACGGCACCGATCATTTTACAAGAACAAGCAGAATTTCAGTCCATCGATAAATATCATATTTACAGGAAACCCTTTGATATTAGAGATGTTAGAGTCAGAGATCATTGTCATCTTACCGACAAATATAGAGAACCGGCACATGATGGATGCAATATAAATTTTAAAGACAGTCACGCAATACCATTATTTTTCACAATTTATCAGAATATGACAGCCATTTTATAATCAAACACTTAGCTCAAGATTTTGAACGTCGCATCGAATTACTGCGGGTTAATGAAGAATGTTACATCTCATTCACTAAACATGTCGACGATACCTCAATCAAATTTAGATTCATAGATTCGTATAGGTTTTTGGCAAAAGGACTCGAATTATTGGCGTCATATTTAACAAAATTTTCAAACTTGAAATCAGAGTTTGCCGATTTAGCGGACGAGGACAAGTTAAAATTGTTCACTAGAAAGGGTGTTNTTACCATTCCATGTTGGGATACAATTAACATGGCTTCTTTCAGTTTTCTGGTTTCGATTGATTGAAGTAACAAGAAACCTGCTTTACACACAGGTATGTTGGTTGCCTAATTCCAAGGCACCGCCTAGAAAAACCAACGCTTAGGGAATGTTAACACCCGAAAAACCGGACTTAACATACACCATACGAAATAATAATAAATAATAATAATATTGTCTATTCAGTAGTAAAATGTAATAAATGTCATCATCAAACAAAATCGCATGAACCAACATAAATATACTTCTGTTATGAAATTATGACATTGGAATTTAAATCTTGTGGGTATAATGATTGGCAGCAATGACCAAAAATATGCGATGTTCGTAATTAGGAAGTAAAAAAAGATGGGAAGATCTAAGAAAGATCATTTCTGTTTAAAAGCCCAGAAAATTAATGCAGTCCATCACCTTTCTTCACATTGTCAATTTGAGTTTAAGACTGCTGGAATAATTGACGAAATATGCTTTTACTTGTTATTTTATGTATACTTACATAAACAGAAGGATGTGTAATGCATTCTGTTTGGAATTGAATGACGTATCCTCTGTAACAAAGTAAAGCCAATTTAGTTTTATGAAGCTTCTTAGATTTATGTTAATGTTAGGTTTTTCTAATTAAAGATTAGGGAGTTTGTGAATATCATTTTAATTCCTATAGTACACTACAATTATATGTGATGTAAGATAAAGATTAAACTTCAAAAAATTGAATCAGATAAATGTCTTGCATAGATAAATAAACAAAACTACTGATTTATTTTCAAAAATAGTGTGGAGGATGGAGTTATAGGGACTTAAAAAAAATGTTTAGCACAAATTCTAGATTTATACAATATATTAAAACATATACAGCAAGCATGTCAATTTGAAACAATACAAATTTTAATTATGTTATGTTATTATGACTACATAAAAATGGCAAAAGTTACATATGTAAAAACAGAAAAACATATATAAATATATATATATTGATCTGATTATTTTCACGGGTGGTATTATTAATCATTGGAGGTTCTTGGTTATTCCACGTAGAAGTGGTTGGATCATCTGCTTGACATTTCTTCTTTTGAGGATGGTACATGTGATTGTGCCAAAACTTCAAGTGGACAAATCAACCACCTCTAAGCAGGTTAACTGAGAACCACCGATGATTATATATATAATAAGCCTGGTGAGAGGTAAAATAAATATTTTAGTAAAAGAAAACTGGAACAATTTGTCATTATTGCTGTTTAGCCATAGTTTTGAAAAGAATCGGAATTACTTGTATATGTTAATCTGATTTTATAAATTTAAAGAATTTTCCACTTGTTTATACCTGCAAATAATTTGATGGAAAGTTTGATAGTGTGACAGGGGCATAAGTGAATATGAACTTTTGATACCATACAATATTTAACATATCGGGTTTTATAAGTTATGAAAATAGGTATACATGGGATTTTTAAGCCAGATTGAGTTCAGAAAACATATTTGAAACTTCATGTAAATATAGCAATAATATGCTGACTCATGTCAAGCTTCTCTTTCATCGAAAAGTGCTTTCTTATATTATTTAGATTTGGAAGCAGTTGCTTTTATGTTAATGTTCATAAAGCAGAAAGTTATTAGCAATCCCTTCTCTTTATATTAATATAGATATATGTATTCATATAGTTACATTTCTTATTTGAAATTCACTAATTTATATTTCATTTTATAAAGTAGAAAGTTTCCTATATCTAATGTATACAAAGTAATATGTTACGCATCTGCATAGTTTGCTGGGAGAGGATCTACTATCCTAGCCTCACGAGTCCATAATAAGCCTATGTGCAGACATTCTGCAAGTATTTGAACTCTGTTAATTTAATTTTCTTTGTACAGATTGAATTAAATTTAACTGTACACAAATTTGAAAAAGGGAATATCCAGAACAATAATTTTCTATATAAACTTTGGGGAAAAAATAACATTCATCATGCTCCTTTTCTATCTACAAAACACAATGCTAAGCATTTTTTATACACAAAAAAAATTTTTTCTTGGTAAAGTAAAAAGGTTTAACATTATACATGCTAAAATGCTCAAGATGCGAATTAATAAAAATTACTTACTTCATGTTTATTTTATCTCCCATAAAGTATTCTATTAAACTCTATTAAAGTAGTATTGTCTATGATTAAACTGGAAAGACGTAATTCTCACGGCAGAATTTTGAGGTTATGAAAACATAATTTGTTTTAAATGATAAAAAAATGTTTCCTAGTGTTTATCAATAAAGAATAAAAAATTCTCACCTTTGGTAATTACAATTCAAGATGGGGCTAGTTTTGTTATTATTTCCTTTGGGATAATTCATCAAATAAGCACATGAAGCTGGAAAATTGGCGCGTTTTTAATTTTTTTATAAGTTGGTACGAGTCGTACGAGTTGGTGGAGTTGGTATTAAAAGTTGTCAACATTTTAACCATTCAGGCGCTAATTTTAAATTATTTATTGAATTATATATAGGGAGATTTAAACAGTTTGGACAGAGTTTCGGAGTTTAATTGTTGTCAACATTTTCACCATTCAGGCGCCAATTTTAAATTATTTATTGAAATAGAAAACTTAACTGCTAACTTTGAGTTAAGGTGTAAAACAAATTTTTGTTTTTAGAGCTACTTTATATTTTCTTACTGCCCATTTTATTGTTTGCTGAAAATTTGTGTCAAAACAATCAAGATCTAAGATTTTCAAAATGCGGCTTCTCATTTTGTAAATATAACTTGTACAATAGTATTTTATGCAAGTTTCTGAAGCACAAGTGCCCCTTAAAAATCTTTATGCATGAATTGCATATGATATTTTTTCCATTTGTTGTTGATTTTCATGTAGGTATGTTGACTGTAAATGTTATTGACACGTGCCCCAATTTTATTCAAATAAATGGTGTTTTATTCATACACTCACTTATCAATTTCAACTAAGATTAATTTTGATACAGAACAATACCTTATTTGCAATCTCCTAGATGATTTATCATCAATTAAATGTCCATCTCATTTGACATAACATCAATCTGTTTGAATCTAACAATGACAATTACGTTGAATAAATTTAATACCAAAACCGAAGCGTAAAAGTTTGGGTGCAACAATATTAAGGCACTCGTTTAGGTTTAATAATGAATACGTTATAATTTCAAAGAAAAAAAAATTATATTATATGTGTAAATAATGAATACAAATTTGAACCACGACAACTTTAAATTATCATTATTATTCTGGTAGCAGAAAGTAGAGGCGTGCTATTTCAATAAACATAAACTTGCTATTAGGGTACATATCTTAAAATAAGTTCAATTGCAATGTCGATATTTTCCAAACAAATATTAACGACCATTTCAAAAATAAAACCGTAATTATTCCTTCTTGTGTTATTACGAAATCTTAAATTGCATCATAGCATTCTTGCACACAATTTACAGAGCTGTATTTAAAATAAGCGCAAGTGCAATTTAGACAATGCACTTTATTGGATTTGATCCAGTATTTCCCCAACGTCCGTTCTAAATGCTAAGGGCAAACTGTCCTCAAAAGCTAATTGAAATTAGATCGGACAAATTCTTCTAAATCTGGATCTGGGTCTACGGTGGGGACTTTCAATACAAGGGTCGTATTCAGCCAAAATTTGGATTCAAAATTTGATAGTGTATAAAGTTAAATGAAAATTCTAAGTACAGAGAACAGTCCTCTATATATATATTCTGTAGAGTGAATAATAGATTAATTATTTCAAACAGATTGATTGAATGATTCACTTGATTATAATGGAACTATTTTTGGACCAATTTTAATATCTACAGTGTGACCAATTATTTTTCAAAATATTATTTTTCCATTGTAGTATTCTTTAGATGATTCCATTTTGTTAGTTAATTGGTTGTTAAATAGTTTGGATCAAATTACCTTTTTTTGGAAAACAAAATTAATCAATGAATGAATAATTTGAGATAAGAATCTAATTTAATGGACCAAGGTGTATAAATTTGTATGTCAGTCCCCCTCTTAAAATTATATTTTAGGGTCAGATTGTTGAGAGAGGGATACCGGAGTGTCGCGCTCTGCTCACCAACGAACGAATCGTGTAACCCTGCCGCTCAATTAAATTTTCGTGAAGTGTTTTATTTTTATTTTGGGTAGTTCCAAGAAAAATAATCCATCATGCCGTTCAATGTTATGATACAGCTGTGCAAGGTCACTAGGGCCAGTAAACTTTTCCAACGTAATTTTTTCCTTCCCTTGTTGAGACCATTATCGCCAAAAGATGCTTTACGAAGACATATTCTTACTGGTAAAAATTTGCTTGGGCAAAGAATTGAACATTACATACCTGTATTGGAGGAATATAAAGACCGGATACAACGAAGGAAATATATGCAGAAAGGGTTGGGTAAAAAAAAGCAAAGGAAGAAGCAAAATATGAAATATGTAGCCCCATTCTTTGATGATAATATGGAGAACCACGGAATGCTTCAAGGTTTCTTAGCAAGAAAGTCTAAAGGTAGAGGACAATGTTACACATACTATATTCCTGATAAAAAGTGTACCATTGTGGTGTCTCACCAATTCGAAAGGGCAATTAGAGATAAAGATATTTTGGATGTGGTTATTGCACAAAGAAGCGAAAAAATCGTAGTTAAATGTAAAAATGGAAAGAAAGTTACTCTACCTTTAGCACCATGGGATGAACGTTGTCCTTTATACAGGGGAGAAGGATGGACCAAAAAGGATATTGAAGAATACCATCACCATGGAAAAGAAACCATGTCTTTAGCCCGCTTATTCGAAGCTAAAGAATCCGGGGTGGAAGAATGGGAATTGGAAATGATGAGAATGGCTAATAAGAGGAAAACTAAACATAGGGCTGAAAATCGGCCGGAATGGAAAGAAGTAATGCAAGTTGCGGCAGAAAATATGGATTGGGATAGGTTTGAAGAGGAAGCTAAAGAAATCGTACAGGAAGCTAATGATCCGGTCGAAGATGAACCTATTCCGATGCAAGTAAATGATATGGAAAAGACTAAAAATGTAAATGAAAAACTGAAAAATGCAGGCGAAGAAGTTTTGGAGATGTTGCCTCTTATGGCTGATATCCCCGAAGTTATCAGGTTCATGCAGGATGGTGAATACACTGAAATTGCGGAGGTTTCAGGTGTAATTGTGAGTTTGCCATTAACTGCAAAAGAAGTTTTTGTAGCAGGGCAAGTAGTAAAATCTGAGGAAGGTGATATTTTCATGCCTGGCCAAACGGTAGAAAATGAAGAAGCAGAAACTTCTGAATACACCCCTGGTATTACGGTATTAATGGACGGAGAACCTACTCTCCTACCAGGGTTAGTAATGGGCGATGATCCAAAAAAACCAATGTTCTTGCCAGGAGATTCCACCATTACAGAAACTGGCGAGTTGCAGTTCACAGAAACAGAGGACGATCGTCCTAGAGAACCCACACCACCACCAGAGCCTGAACCTGAACCAGAAGTAGAAGAAGTTGAATTAGAAGACGAACAAAATAGTGAAGAAGAGGCAGAAGATCTTAAACCTCCTCCACCACCACCTCCAAAACCGCCCAAGAAAGAATTTATCTACGAAAGGCCCAAACGGTTGCAGCCTTCCGAAGGTGTGAAGCGCCGCGAAAGACAACCTAAGAAACCTTTGATAAGTTTAATAGAACCAGAACTGGAGCCAATGAGACAAATTCAGGAGATAGAGCCGGTCTTATATGACCTAACACTACCAACATTCGAGAAAGATACAATCCTACAAGAAAAGGAACGTGTGGAGAAATTAACTGAGAAAAAATCGAAAGAAGAATGGAATATCGAGAAGAAAAAACGCGAGATTAAAGAGAAAGCCAAGCAAGTCTTGGCAAATAAACCCCCACCACCAAAATATGTGCCACTCGAACCTGTAAAGAAGAGTGAAAAGTTAAAAAGTTTAGAAAGCAGCATCAAGAGTGGAGATTTCTTCGATGTTGATTACAAGAAATTTTTGAATAAAGAGAAACGTACAAGGGTTAATTGGCTCGAGCCTTACGAATATAAAAATACATTTGACTCGGTGGGGATGTCGAGGCATAAAGTTTGGAAATCAGTTCATTAACTCGGTGCGCGCGCGCGTGAACACCAACCACTTTGTAGAATAATTTGTGTGCATAGATTAAAAAATGACTATTAATATTAAATTATCTTTGTGTAAAATTACTAGAGCTAGTAAATTATTTCAGCGCAATTATTACCTCCCTTTGCTCAGGCCTCTGTCGCCCAAAGATGCAGCTAGAAGAAAACTCATCACCGGCCAAAATACTTTTGGTGCGAAATTCGAACATTATATCCCAGTTTTAACATCGCATGAAGATAAATTAAGGGAAAAGAAAGGGCGCCCAAAAGGAGCTCCGATTATCAAGAAACGATTGAAACGAAAGGAGAATATCAAATATGTAGCACCATTCTTCGATGATAATATGGAGAATCATTTATTCCTCGAAAGCATCTTAAGCAGAAAAGGAAAAGAAAAGGATCAGTTTTATTTGTACGAGGTACCAGACAAAAATTATAATCTCGTAATAACGAATTTGATGGAAAAGGCTATAAAAGATAAGGATATAATAGATTTAACTGTGGCGCAAAGGAGCGAGAAGATTCTGTTGAAATTAAGCAATGGAAAAAGAGTAATTATGCCTTTGGCGAAATTTGATCAAGAAGGCGCGTTATACAAGGGAAGTGGATGGACTAAACCGATTGTAGAAGAAGCGCACCATCATGGTAAAGACACAATGGGGATGGCAAAATTATTCGAAGCTAAAGAAGCAGGAATTGAAGATTGGGAATTGGAAATGATGAGAATGGCGAATAAAAGAAAGAAGAAAGTTAAAGGAGAAGAATCTGGGGACTGGAAAGTGGTAATGCAGGCCGCCGCTGATAATATGGATTGGGATCAATTCGAGGAAGATACCAAGCAGATTATCGAGGAGGTTGCCGAAGTTGTAGAAGAAGAAGATATTCCAATGGCAATCGATGATTTCGAGAAGACAAAAAATGTGAATGAGAAATTGAAGGAAGGAGGGGAGGAGATTTTAGCACAACTACCGACGATGAAAGAAATCCCTGAAGTAATTAAAAAATTAGAAACGGGTGATTTATGCGAATTGCAAAATGTTTCAGGTGTTAAGGTTCAAATATCGGATGGGAAGGAATGTTTCGTGGCTGGGCAAATGGTAAAAACCGAGGAGAATGAAATTTTTATGCCTGGACAAACAGTGGAAAAAGAAGATGGTACAAGTGAATACACCCCAGGGATCACAGTTTTAATGGATGATGAACCCTCTTTAATCCCTGGACTAGTTTTTGGGGAAGAAGAACAGACACCTATGTTCTTACCGGGGGAATCTACAATTACAGAAGAGGGGCAGTTGGAATTTGAAGCAACTGAAGAGGATCGTCCACCTCCAAAAGAACCAACACCACCACCAACCCCACCCCCAATGGAATTAGCACCTAAAATGATAGATACATTTATTAAAAGGGAAGCATCTCCTCCAGTACTAAGTTTTCGACCAGAACGGCAACCCTTAGAAGATTGTTTGGTTTTGTATGAAGAACGCAGAAAAAGAGCAGAAGAATTGGAAAGAAAGCGATTTAAAGAACGCAACGAAGAGAAGATTTTAAAAGCCGAGAGTAAAGTAGATTCTATTCGTTATCAAGTACGGATGAAATTGAAAAATTTAAAAATTGAAAAGCCTGATCATTACCAACCAATGGCGCCGATTGTAAAAAGTAAAAAGCTGGAAGCACTAGAGAAAAGCATCGAAGATGGCAGTTTCGAGGATGCAAGGACCAAAATGATAATGGAGAAGGTTCGGAACAATGCAAGAAAATTCAAACATTTAACTTTATTAACTAGTTATGGATACGATGGGGAATATGGTTCGGGACAACTCGGCCTGCCTTCAAATATTTAGACGCTTGTAGAGACGCGTGAGCGCGCGCCTAAATTATCTTAAGTTTAGTTAGTAGTGCCGACGCCGGAGGCATGTGCGCGTACTTACTAATTTTATAACGAGTCGAATCGATCACGAATTTTGTAGTTAACCAAATATTACTAACTAAAATTGTAAAATAAAATAAAATAAAATAAAACAAAATAAATTTAAAACCGGTGGTTTTATTTATTAATTTTCTTGTGCTTAAAATTTTTTGTGAACGATTTTAAAATGATTATGAATTATGTGCTTTCGTTTTGCAAAATCACTGCAGCTAGCAGAATATTTTCAAGAAATTTTTATTTGCCCCTACTAAAACCACTAACACCGAAAGATGCTTTAAGAACTTTCAAAATAACAGGGAAATGGTTATTAGGATCGAAAATACATCATTATATACCTGTATTGTACAATCATCGCAAAAAGCGTTCAAAAAGAGCTAAAAATTATGGAAAAGTTGTTCATAAATACAATGATAGTTATACTTATATGTCACCAGTTTTGAATCCTGATGATGAAAATCATAAATTGCTACTTAATCTTTTAAATACCAAAGAAGAGGAAGCTGCTTTTGTATATACAGTTGAAGATAAGATGTATAATATAGTTATGCCAGGAAAATATGAATTGGCTATACGCGACGGTGATATAATTGATATCTTAGTTTCTCAAAGTAATGATAAAATTTTAATTAAATTAAAAAATTTCAAAAAAATTGCAGTAGAACTACAATATTTCGAGGTTGATAAAATTTTATACAAGGGAGAAGGTGCTACCACAATCGAGGAAGAAAAATTTCACCACCACGGGAAGGTCACCATGAGTTTAGCTAAAATTTTCGAAGCGAAAGAATTAGCGGAAGAATGGGAGTTAGAAATGATGAAAATAGTTGCTAAAAAGAAGAAGCAGAAAGGTGAGGGGACTCAAGAATGGAATAAAATGGTAAGCGAAAGCATCCAAAATTTGGATTGGCAGAAATTCGAGGTGGATGCGAAAAAAGTGATTGATCAAATTTGGGAACCGGCACGTGAAGAACATATCGGAATGGAAGTTGAAGATTTGGATAAAACAAGGAATGTATCTGAATTTATTTTAAGACAAGGAAATGGATTATTAAGCCAGTTACCCACAATGGCGGAAATTCCGGATGTAGTAAAGAGCATGGCAACCGCTACATTTTACGAACTTGAAGAGGATGATTCGAAGATTTCAGGTGTGAAAGTTATTTTAGAATCAGGAAAGGAATGTTTTATACCAGGACAAATGGTGAAAACAGAAGATGGGGAAATTTTTGTTCCTGGGCAAACCATAGAAAATGAATTTGGTGTTTCCTATGCACCAGGTATAACTATTTGCATGGATGAGAAACCTACTTTAATAAAAGGTTTAATAATGGGTGAGGGAGAAAGCCAAAAACCCATGTTTTTACCAACAGAATCTTCAATTACTCCTGAAGGTGAATTAACATTTTGTAGAAGTCCTGAAGAAAAATGTAATGCGATGCCACAAAAAATTTATATTACTAAAAAGGGAGTTAAGAAAATTAAATTCAATTCCGGAAAGAAGAAGATAAAGAAGAAGAAAGTAGAACTAACTCCGGAAGTTTTAGAAGAAGAAGTTTCTGTAAAATTAACGAAAGAAGAAGAAGAAGCAAATATGAATTGCAAAATATCAAATGAAATAGAAGAAGAGGAAGAAGGAAATATTAAATACAACCCATTAAATGAAGTTGAAGAAGAATATGAGAACCTTGAAGTGCTCGTAGAAGAACCAATTGCGATTGAAGCTGTGATATGCGTTGAAAATGTAGATGAATCTTTAGAAACTAATTCTTATGATGAACTTGGTGGTTTAGATGTGGAAGAATACGAGAAGAAAATTGAGGAACCAATTAAACCTTTCGATGATGGAATGGAAAAATTAATTGAATGTTTGGAAGATAAAAAATCGGAATTGCAAGAAAAACTTGAAGCTTTAAGAAAATTAACGGTAAAATTAGAAAATTCTGTGACGTATGTGAATATTGATGATGCAACAAAAATTGCTTCTGATATAACTGATGATTCAGAAAAAATGTACAAACTTTCCGAAATTTTCTTAGAAATTACAAAAAGAGTAAATATATTTAGGGAAAGGAACAGTGTGAATATAAAAAATGTTAAAAATGAGCATAAGAATTGGGAAAATTTTTTTGCTACTGAAGCTGATGAAAAATTCCATGCTTGTAATGAAGAGGTTAAAA
>JAODAH020039328.1:0-31123 GCA_027574865.2 Coproporus ventriculus | reverse complement strand
TACAATAAAAAGAGGTCGAATAAGAGAAAATTTAAAATTGCTTCGATTTTTATTAAAAATTTTCCTAATTTTCGCCTCGCAATGAGTGGAAGTGAGATGTAACGATGGTTGATCGTGTATGTTAGAAAGAGATTGAATAATAGAATTTTTGAAATATCTTTAATTTTCATTAATGTCATAGTAACCAATACTTTTCATGACTACTCGTGCCTGAAGTAACGAATACTCAAAAGTAACGATAATTGACATCACTAATCCATTCTATCGGCCTTGAAATAATATCGGTTTAGTTAATATCGATATTTTCGACTGTCGATGGCCATCCGTAGTTAGATCTTTACTTATCGAATTAACTCGGAGTGAATAAATGAACGCATTTGAAAGTTCGAATTGTATGTTGTCGAAAAATTCCAAAAATGTTACAACCTGGCAATAATGCGTATATATGACATCACGTTATTGAGGTACAAAATTGTAGCAATTTGTGACATAGGGGAGGCTACGTGTATTGATGAATGTGACGTAACATTATGAATGATCGCAGAATATCCAACCTAATGAACGAAATAATTAGTAAGCTGTGGTTAAAAAAAAGGTCATTCAGTATAATAACTTGTTAAAAAAAAATCATTTACACTATTTTTCATAAAAAATTTAAACTTTTCCTTAGAAAATTTCTATCTGCCTCTTATTTTTTTCCATTTCACAACGTTCGGTGGTCCATTTCAACATTTGAGACGTGAGTTTAAAGAGGGGCGGGGGGGAAAATTGGAAAATTTATTTGATTGTGACACTTTGTGACAAGGGGGGGGGGTATCCAAAAAATCTTTTTCGTGTGACATAATTTATGGACGCTCCCTTATAGTAATATGCTAGTAATGACGTACATGCATAAGTCGAAAGTTTATATGAGCAACATTTATTCGGTTTTCTCTAATGTTCTTATTTAAAATCGTTTTCAATAAACATTTAAATTTTTCGCAGTAAATTTAGAAAGAAAAATAATTTTTCCAAAAAAATACTGGAATGAAGGGAAAATATAGCTAAGAACACATAAAAATTGTTAATTAGTGTGAGTTATCGATTGTTATGTTTGTGCTAGCGTGTGATAGATGGCGATACGCTGTCAAAAATGATAGAAAACCCAGTCCGCCATTGTTCGTGTCGGCTACTTTTACGGCCTTGCCTAAGAATAATTCTTGGTGATAATTTTTGTGCACGACGTGCCCGTCACGTCCGTTCAAGCGCGTTGTTTTAATTTGCCGAAATGCAGCCCAAACCGAGTTAAGATTCTGGTAACAAAAAACGTGAACGCCGACGGTGTCGTCCGTCTGTCTGATGTGAGTTTTGCCCCTAATGTATTTTTCAAACCATCGATTTGTAATGGCCATAACCGCTGGCCATCCGTCGTGATTATTCCCGTAAAATAGTTCGGGTTTTAAACAAATTTTCTTGATTTATATGTGAAAGTATCGTAGCCTCCTAGATTTACAACCACGTCACGTAAAACGGCCGTTATTCACTTGTTTTTGGGGGAAGCGCGATTCAAAAACCAATTTTAATACTGGCGTGTTTTGATTGGTTTTTACTTCGATATTAATTATTAATTGTCCGTCGATAAATTTTAATTAATCTCTATTGTGATCATGATGGAAACAGTTCCATCTTCTCTTCATTCAAAAAATTTCCTTAATCCATATTCCCATCACTTTTAAACCCTAAATGGTAAACAATCTGATTTTGCCCTCAAATTTAATTAAGGTATTGTATTCATGTTTAAAATATTATATAATATTGATTTTAATTGTGTGTGGGATGTTTTATTAATATAATTAATTGGAACAATTAAAACATATTGATGTAGATTTTGGTTTAGGTTTGAGGTTAGGTTCTTGAAATGTTTGTTTACACTTTACATTTATATATATTGTGGGGTAGTTTTAAGGTTTTCAACTTACTCCTGTTATGCATCTTAAAATCCTCAATGTGCACACCACACCAAATTTGACAACAACATAACCTCTATACAGTAAACATCAACAAATTGACAAATTAATTTTTTAGATCTCAATTAATTTTAAATTTGATTGATTTAAATGTAAAGCAGATTACAAATTTTATTTTAAAATGTTATTAATTTTTTATTGGGTGTATTGATCTGTTTAAGATAATTTATCCAAGATAATTACTTAATTTATTTGGTGATGTATTTTCAACAATTGTTTGCACTTTTTATGATTGACGAGGGCCACTCACACGGCGATTATCTAAGAGGTAAAAACCGCCAGTCTGAGACTGCGGATAATAATCGTACATCACCACACACTAGACCTATCGTTAATTGACGATAGAAATCGTTCAATTCAAAATCTCGCAATTGTCCAAACATTCACCACAAGCTAGAAGGTCTTAGATTTGTCGGATAAATATCAGAGGCCACTGCCGCTTAGATCAAAAAATAATTCTTTCGAGAACTGTATGTGGGTGGTGAAATAAGTCTTCAGTTTAGATTTTCGCATCTGATCGATAACAGACAGACGATAAAAATTGTATATGCACGTACACACACAGTTTTAGAGAGAGATATCTATCGATGGATAAATATTCGCTGAAAAACTGAATGTGTGGTGAAATTTGACTTGAGGTAACGACGTGTATGATAAATATCTCTTCGATAATCGTCAAGTGAACGGCCAGTATTAATTCTTCACATTATCATGATAATCACAATGTCCAAGATGATAGCTCCAATTTTAGTGCATTTGCCTTGTATCAAGTAAAGCGAACCTCGAGTGAGCACCGGACAATACTGTTATAGACAGAACATCCGGTAAAACTACAACTCGAACTCATGCAATTAAATTATTACTTTAAAAACGATATTTATGTTTGCTTTTATAGAATATTATTGGTTAATTTTGAATACTTATAGCGGACGGTACAATTCATGATATGCCTGGTCTAGCAGCCCAGAGCATGTGCAGAATGCTTTGAATATACGCTCAGCTGCATAATTTTTGGTAATGTTCAGAGGAACAAATCAAAGGCGTCATTGTCGCAAGGATAGTCTCGGCTATCCAGCCAAATGAATTATTGTGATAGTGTTTTAAAAAGTTTAATAATAAATAAAGTGAAGAGATTTTTTTAAGTAGAATGTGCAACGTTCACCTAGAAAAACAAGAAGACTAAAATAAAGAAGTTAAGTGCAAGGAAAGTTTTAATAAAATGTTGCAGTCGATCTGAGTCATCACCCCAAAAATTACTTGAAAAGGATATTGAGTATTATAATTCATGTAAGAACCTAAAAAGGTGGGAGATGGAGTTTCACCAATGTCGGACATTTTGGGAGCATTTTTCAATGTGGTAATATTGTATAAACTACTACAATGTGGGATTGTCCCACATAATGTGGAACATCTGGTCACCTTAATCATGATGGTACTGTTGCTCTGTAAATAGGGCTTAACACAAATAATAATAACATTAATTGGGTCAAGAGTTTTGATTAAAAAGCGCAATTTAATTTTGAAACATTGAATTAATTTTCCAAGGAAATCACCATCCATCTTTCACTAGTTATCTGTCAACTATCTATATCATGCAATGTCATCTATCATCCATGTGTTATCATCCATATGTCATCATCTATCATCCATATGTCACCATCTATCATCCATATGTCACCATCTATCACACATATGACACCATCTATCTTGTATCTATTTATTATCATTCATCTATAATCTGTAACATCAACCATCTGTCATCATCCATCATCATCTATTTGCCATTATTTATCTGTCATCAACTATTTGTTATCTATCATTTTTCTGACATTACATCATTACATTTCATTATTTGTTGGTTATTATTTATTTGTGATTATCATTTATTCATTTGTCATCATTACACATATATCTTTTATTGTTTAACTGTAAGTGTAAATTTGGCATATGTATAATATATGAAATTGAATTCTAATTTTAAAGCTATTGACTTTATAATTAAATTTTTAACAATTAAATTACAGATAAGTTTCTAGCTCCATTGCCTACTTGACATTATTAATTATCATCCATCAAATATCATCTATCTGCTGTTATTTAGCTATCTTCTGATCATATAATAGTTATTGTCTATCTGTTATACTGATTTATATGTCATTATAT
Organism: Coproporus ventriculus; assembly: GCA_027574865.2. Taxonomy (NCBI): domain Eukaryota; kingdom Metazoa; phylum Arthropoda; class Insecta; order Coleoptera; family Staphylinidae; genus Coproporus; species Coproporus ventriculus. The sequence continues at coordinate 26,954 of JAODAH020039328.1, read as the reverse complement.
ATCTTTATTTATCTGTCATTAGGTATCATTTATATCTTCTTTACTCATTATCTGTATATCTATCAGCATCTATCAATATTTGTCATTATGTATCTAAATCTTATCATATATCTGTCAGTGTAGATTCGTTATCACCTATTTGTTAAGATCCATCTGTCATTTATCAATCATCATTTACCATCTATTTATCATTATTGTTTTATTTGTATACATTTCTCGTCATTAATGTATTGTATTTATTATAATTTGTCTGTCATGATGCCATCCGTCATTATCATTCATAATTAAAAATTAATTTTCATAGATTTGGCAAAAAAAAGAAAAATTTGTTTTCCCTTATGTCATCAAATATTCCTATGTTTGGGAAAAATTCTCACAGATGACACATTTTACAATACAAGATGTGTCTCGATGAAACAGTTCTTAGGCTGGATAATTACCGGTTATAAATGATGACATAATATGAGGGCTCTTTAATTAGATCACATGAAACCTGCAAATTTATAACCAAGCTCACATGAAATTGATTATAGAAAATTTTTTATTAGCATTTATACTGCATATGGAGTGTTGTCAGTACAAGAAATTTAAAAAATATTGACTATTTTAAATCAAAGGTTTCTAAAGTGTGCATTACAACCCCATGGCGGCAGTGAAAGAATTCAAGAGAGCAGCAAGAGCTCCTACAAGATTTTTGGGTTGCTGAATCAATTTTGCAAAATTCAAAACTTATAATAGACAAAAAAAAAAATTAACAAGACAAATAAACAATATGAAAAGACTGTTTTATACTAAATTTTAAGCTTTAAAACAGTATTTTCTAGCCAATTCTAAGTTTTCATGATTCCCGGTAAAATGAGAAAAACTGTTTGCCGCATTAACTTCAAGGGAAGTTAACGTGACGGTCATATAAAATATAATTCAAATAAAAAATATTTTCTGCCATAATTTTGAGCTATTTTCCTCTACTCTTAAAGTTTCGAAATAACTTAAAAATACAGAAAATTCAGATTTTCGCTCCAAACTGATGATGTCCTACAAAAACAGTCTTGAAGTATTAGCTATAAACAATGAGTGCGCCTGGTCTGGGTACCAAAAGACCAGAGAATAAAAGGTAACCTTAAGGCAGACCAGCCTGCCAAAAAGGGTACTAAAGAGACTTTTATAAGACCAGAACCCGATTTTGGAATCATATGTAGCCAGAAAAGAAATAATCCATAGCAAACTAGCAATGGAGCGCGCAAACTAGTGGAAAAACTGTCAAGGAATGAGTTACATAAGACTCTTCCTAACAGGAATTACCCAAACTGGAGTATCGCATATGTATCCAACTAAACTGTGAAGGCTTATAGAACTAATAACTGGACACTGTGGTCTGAACATGCAATGCACAGCTCAATTGGGCAAAAGCAAACTTGCTCAGGAAAAGCTTAAAACAATCCCTTGGCAAAAGCTACTGGACTTCATTGAAGAAACAGGGCTGCTGAATGAGTAAGACAGCAAAGGTGCACAATAGAACCATCAGGACTACAGTGCAAGGACGCCAGATGGGTTTATGTGTAAAGTACTGGAAATTTTAAAAAAGCGAAATATGTTTTTAGACTGTAATATTAAGTTATTTCCCACCTCTGCAAATATATATTCTAGCTCTTCGTATCCAACCGTTTTCCGGAAAATTCAGGAAAACAATATATTTAACAAGGGTTTATAGTGAAGTACCGAAAATTTGAAAAAAATGCAAAATGTTTTTAGTCAGTAATTATCAGCTAATTTCGGGCTCCTAAATTTATTTTTGAGCTCTTCATACCTTTATCATTAGGACTGGAAAATAAATATTGTTGAAAAAAGAAAAGGTACAGAAGTTTCGTGCATTTTTCAAGCTAATTTCGAAACAAAACACACTGTTTAACATTATAATAATATTCCCTAACTCGGTGCAAATGTAATCGAGTACAAGGGAAACAAGAAATTTGTATATGCATTTCAAGCAAATTTTAAGTTTTCCTCTGGTATTTTCAAGCTGCTGCAACTTTTTTGTTTTCTACAGCATATAAACCCATGTTAAATTTACAGTTTTCCTGAATTTTCCGGAAAATGGTTGCAGGTACGAAAAGCTGTGGACGTTCGTTAGCTTTCCTCTATACAACCGGAAAATTTGCAGAAGAAAATAGCCCGAAATTACGGTGCAAAAAGTTTATTTTAAATTATATTTTATATGACTGTCGCGTTAACTTCTCGAAAATTTAGCATGACAAACAGATTTTCACGTTTTTGTTTACATTATAAGAAATTATTTGTGGTGTGTGTTTTGTGTAGTTTTGTCATGTTTTAGTGAAGAAAGACGAAAAGGGCCATTTAACATGTAAGTTAGAAAGAAATCATATATGTAATTACTGTTTAATGTTTCTAGACAGAAGTTATATCAATATTTTTAACAACCTGTATAATGGTTCATAATTGCATTTTAATGTTTATAGAAAATATATTATTTTCATTAATGTGTGAAAAAAATATGGGAGAATTTTGTGAGGAGTATAAAATGGTGCTGATGAAGACCTCATTAAATCGATAACTCAATTGATGAATTTAGGAACTTGTTTTCTATAAAAAATGTTGAAAAATAAAACGAAGGAATATGAAAGAGGTCATATTATTATTAAATAGAAATTGTTTTTAAGTACAAGTTCAGTATTGAAAGTATTCCATAGTTATATTTTGTGTTTTTATCGAAATTTGGTAAAGTTTCTAACACAAAATTTATCTAATTGTTGTATTTTTTTAACATGTAAATGAAAAAGTTACGATTAGTAATCGGTAACGTTCGTGTAAAGAGTAAATTTTCTTTTCCTTTTACCAGTAATTATTTATTATAACATTACTTGCACAATATAAAATTTTCTAAACAATTTTTATATGGAATTTTTTTTTGTAAAACCCTTTTAAATAAGTTTTACAAAAAAAATTAATGACCTAACCTAAAAATATTTTGATTTAAAAAATTGGATGGATTCAGCCACTACTTTTTGGTAGTTCATTTTTTCAAGAAAAATAAATAACAGTTTCGCCGTAATTTCTCAGTTTCATCAGGCAAATGTACCGAAATTAAGACACTTAACACATTTATAACAAATTATGAAGGGAGAGCGAGGGCGATTAACAGGTGTTTACAAATAATTTTGAAAATTAAGAAATTGAATAACAGGATACTAACCCAAACAAGTATATTAATTTTATCCTCATCTATCAAATTGATTATTTTTTTATGTACTTACCTGTGTGCAATTAAGATAATGGTGCAATAATGCACCATTAACGGACCATTCGCTGTTGATTATTGTTTACGCAACCCAAATCTCAATTGGTTGCCCGTTAACATTTCTTCAAAACCATGCCATGAAATTTTTTATAAAAGTTGTTCAAAAGGGCTTTACAAAGAAAATTCCGCATAATAATTATTTAGGAAATTTTATTTGGTGAAATTAATGATATATATAATAAATAAATACTGGTAAAGAGAATATAAAATTTGCTGTTAACAGGAATGTTACCAATTATAAATCGTAACTTTTTTTACTTGTATGTTTTAAAAAGCAACAATTAGATAAATTTTGTGTTAAAAACTTTATTAAATTTAGCAAAAAGCACAAAATGTAACTAATGAATACAAACATTGAATACTCAATTGGTTCCTAAATACATTTTTTTTTAATAAGAACATGATCTCTTTCAAATTCCTTCGTTTTATTTTTTAATGTTTTTAACACAAAACAAGTTCATAAATTCATCAATTGAAATATCGGTTTGATGAAGTCTTCATCAACACATTTTTAAACTCATCAGGACTTTACTGTATATATAAAAAGTGAAACCATTGGAAAATTGTTAGTTCAGTCAGTTAGATAACGTAATGTTTTAATTGAAGGTACTAGCATTTTTGCTAATTTTTTCAATTTTCTGTGTTCAGGAGAGATATTTGCCAAAATGTAAGATTCTACACTGATATTATTTTGATTTGTTTTGCTAGGGGGCCGTCTTCCTTTCAAATTCGGATACACTTGAGCCTATAAGTCTTATTGTGCACCCCCTTGTAGCTGCACATATGCATTTAATTTTGACATAAGTAGACATTTTATTCCTCCCTAAGATAGATAGATTTGTTATTATAAATAATTTAAACATTAGGAAAATTTCTTTAAAAACATTTATTAAATTAATTTAACAAATTGAACATATAATTTATTCTTAAATTTACTTTTCAACATCGAAATCCAAAAAATTTTATACTAACTACCATGAAGAACTTCTTTTTCTGTTTCGAGTCGCTCCACGTAATAAAAATCACCAAATTTAACAAAAACCCTAAAACTTAAAAAAAATTTATAAACTACTTTTGTATGGGGTTTGACTTTAATCACTTAATAAAAAGAGGTGATATACAAACGTTTTCAAAATGCTCATACAATTCTTACAATCCTAAAAAGTGGTGATATAGTACACTAACAATAAATGCAAAGGAAAACTACGAATAATATTAAAAAAGAGTTAGAAATTGAAAATATATTTGCTATGAAAATTCAAAAAGAATTATGAACCCAATAGAGGTTGATAAAAATATTGAATATCACCTCTAACTAAAAGTATTAATTAGTAATTGCAATTTTTACTTACTTATATGTTAAATGGCCCTTTACACCAATTTTCACTGATTTCATAAAAATATAACTGAATCTACACAAAACACACGCAACAAATAACTTCCGAAAATGTAAACATAACCAAATATTTTGGCATTTGACAGATATTTGCGACATTACCAGATTAAAATTTGATTTGTCATTGATTTTTCCATAACGGAGACTTAATGATGAATTAAATTCTTGATGAACTGTTGAAGGATCATCAATGAGCAATCAATTTTGATTAGTGTTTCTGCAACTGGGCCCAAGTATGTCAAAATATTCAATGCTACAGATTTCAAAATTATCAAAAAGTCAAAATATGAAAATAAAGACTAAAAAATCTCAAAAAATATGTAAAAAATACAAAATATGTATATCAAAAGAGTTAAAAAATTAAAAACATCAAAATGTTTTGAAATGCAAATGTCAAAATTTCATAGAATGTTAAAGGATACCTACCACTGAATTAGAGTATAAAGGAAAGTAGACAATGTAGAGCGTGGCGCCAAAGAGAGGCTGCTACAAACGGATAAACAACATAAGAACCGAGTTATGATTCAATTATTGTTCATAAAATTAAAAATATGAATCAAATATTAATATCAAAATTTCAATTGGCATGTTAATACTTCAGTATTTTTAATGCTAACATGTTAATTGTTTATTGGTTTCTTTCATTTATTTTTTAAAAAATTCAAAATTTTTACCTTTCCACATTGCTTTTTCTAATTTTTGATTATAATGATCTTGACATTTATTGCAAAACGGATGAGGCGACTGTGTTTGGCGGGAAATTTTGAATCTGGTGACATGCATAACTCAATATTGATAAAATTTGGGATAGGTCACTTTGCGCGCCGAACGACGATTTCTATTTTTAACACTTTCAGTTTTTGATTAATTAGTTTTTTCTATTTTCATTTTTCTTTAATTTGTATCCTTTTTCATGTTTTTATTTATTTTTCATGAACTTGAAAAATTCGTATATAAAATCTGAATGTCTGTGTGTATGTGCATGTGTGGACTCTGTTATCTTGAGGTGACGATTTTCACCATTTCCAACCATTTTTGGTTGTCATCATTTTGACGATTTACGTTACTTTTGACGGTTTTTCTCGTCTTGGCCGGTTTTTGTAATCTTTTATGGTTTTCATTATTTTTTACGATTTTCGTCACTTGTATAGAATTTCGACGATTTTTAAGTTTCCTTTCATTCATTTTTCATTGTGACGGTGTCTCGTCATTTTCAAGGTTTCTTCATTTTTACGATTTTATTTTCAATTACTTTTTGACTGTCTTTTATTCTAATAGTTTTCGTAGTTTTGGATGATTTTTATAGTTTTCAATTAACGATTTTCGTTACTTTTGAGATTTTTTCTTTCAATTCAACGATTTTCTTCATGTATTTCAACGATTATCATCATTTTGGTGAATTTATTTTTGAGTACTTTTTTCAGTTTGATGGTTTACAACGTTTTTGACGAAATTTATCATTTTGAACGGTTTTCGTAATTTTTTACGTCAATTTCACAAAGATTTTTCACAATAATTTTGACGAATTTCTTCGCTTTTTCAAGTTTTTTTTTTTATCTAGAGTTAGACGATTCCCATGATTTTGAATGATATTCGTCGTTCGTCAGTATTTTTGAATTTTTGAAGCTTTTTTCTTTTTAAAAATTTAAAATAAAGAAAAAGCCAAAAAATCGTAAAGTCAAAAAAATAGAAGAATTCAAAACAAGAAAGTTGACTTAAGTCATAAAAACAGGTTAAGCTCGATAAAAGTTATTGTTTTTCCAAAAATAAGTAACTTTGTATTTGAATTTATATGAGAAATTCATATTATTATTTTTGCAACAAATTTTAAAAAAATCCAATAAGACTCCAGACTAGTTGTCTTACCATCCTAGGAATGCTTGATGCAGTAAAGTTTAGGCTCACCATCTTAATTCTCAAATAGATTCTATTTTTTCTAATTTTTCATTTTGATTGGGTTAATTACTTGTACCAATAACTTGCAAGTTATGTAGTAAACTAAATTTAATTGATACAAGTATTTACATTGATTTGAGGTTAGGGAAATGAATAGCTAGTCAATTTATTTCTTTGCCCACTAGTCCTCTCTACTATACACATATTTTACTATCCGCATTATTAACTTTTCTTAACTTATTCAATGAAAACGTTTTCAAAGTTAGTTAAGAATTGGGAGAATGATATGAGGGGCTCTGATGATATAAGACGAAGGGATGACATATCAATTGACTTCTGCAGATTGAGCAAAAGCCAAAATGGTCCACTCTACCTTGGATTGTTATTCTATAATAAGTTGTCTCCTGGAACAAGGGATCATCGTCTTAAAAGAATTAAGGTCTTGTTGAAGGATTATCTGCTCGACAAATCATTTTACTCTCTCAATGAATTTTTATCTTGTGACGTTACTATGTAATGCGTGCGTTCATTTTTTTTTAAATTGTTATTTTGTTGTATTTTACACAGATGTACTGTCTTGACCTCTGTTTTCATGCTTTTGCATTTTTGTACCTAGGGCTAACATCTGAGATTTTTGTAACTGCCTTTTAGTTTAAGTTTTGTGCTCTGGCACATTTCAATCAGATGTGTGTAAACATATTTATGTAAATAGCACAAATAAATATATTATATTATTATGACCATTCTAAAAAAAGCGAATTTTCAGTTTTTGAAAATGTGAAAAATTAAAAAATTTCGCACACCACTTTGGAGAAGAAATCACGTGGATTTGGTCAATTGTCAGTCTTTAGTAACATGGAGTTGAAATATGTTTTCTCTGCTTATTCATGTATGTTTAGGTCGATTTTGGTGGTCTTAATTCAAAAATCAATTTTTTGTAGCTTCAACAGTATGACATCTTATGATATGTAATTAACTAAACGTTATCATTAATCATAACAAGAATTTACAAATACACTGAAGTAGTTTAGGTTGAAAATTAGATTTTTAATATATTAAATTGTATTAATAATATTATCACAATTCAATATATTATGTTGTTTACAGGGTACTGTCCAATTAATTTATTTCATTTTTCGTCGAATTAGATTTGTTATAAAAGTGTTCAATAAAATTTTCCATTATTCTACATAATGAAATTAAATTGTATTGTTTTGCTATCACAACATGAAGAAACCATAATAACAGAATTTAATGCATGTAACAATACCACCATATCAATTAAACTGGTTCAAAGTTACACCAGAATTTACTACATATTTTCTGCTACAAATCAATTAAGTTTAATTATAATGAAGAACTATTAACTTTAAAAACAATAAAAATAAGTTAATTTCCTCAATTCACTTTCTATTTCAGTTTTTAATTAAAACTATCATAGAATATTGATCGTGTTAATAAAATAATCCTACAAGATACTTTCACATTTATAAATCTTCCATTTTATACATGAAAAACCTAAAACGTTAACCGTAAAGGTCATTACAGTACAAATGTATGACCTTGATTTCTTCATAATCATTTTTCAATATATTCTAATGTTTAATTGTAATGCATACATTTTTATTTTGTTTTAAATAATATGCTTTTCTTTTTTTTAGGTTTTAAGAGTGTAATGTTGAAAATTTGAAGTTGCGGTGAGTGAACTGAAAATGAAGTGAAGCAAGTTAGTTGATTCAGTTTTGCTTTTTTTGAGTGGAATGATGGGAGAAATAAGACTGACTCACTGCAAATTTTATTTGAGTTGATTGTCTAATGCAATTTTAACAATGCACTCATAAATGGGGAGTGGAATTGCTTTTCATGGTTTATTTTTGTTTTGATTTTTTTGTTGTCATAACTTAATTTGGCCAAGATGTCTGGAGGACCACCACCACACCATCCGCATAATAGACAGGTTCCTGCAGCTAACACAGCATGGAACCATCTGCAGGTAATCATTGTTTTCACTATTTTTTTGTGTGTAGAAATATGTAAATGTTTTAAACTATTTTAAGAATCTCTTTTAAAAAATAATAAAATATAAATTTTTTTTGTTAAAAATGAAACATTAACAAGGATTGAATAAAGAATAACCGGAAAAAGCATACATATAGATAAAATAAGGGCTTAGGATGAAGATATATAAGCCAGTCGCATACATTAATTTTTTTTTAAATTCTGCACAGCATGCACTTTTTTGAAATTGTATTTCAATGAATATGCAATACATTTCTGAAATTAAAAAAAAAACAATAAAATGAGTGACAAATAAGCTATTTCATACTGCAACATATCAATCGAATTATAAATTTTTCAAACAAAATGCAAAAATTGCATATTTTTATTTCATTCTGATTGATATTTATCAATTTTCCATATCAATTTCAATTCAGTAAATAAATCATTATAGAAGCAGGTTTTTTAAACTCAAGGATAAAAAACAATTTCATTAACGGATATGATGAATTGTACAGTGCGTTGGATACATTTATGTCCGAAATACTATTTAAAAATGGTTTGATACATTTTTTTGCTTCAAGCTTTTAGTTTATATTGCTTTTGACATGTTGGAAGCTTCTAAATTCAACAAATGAAGATCTGTTTGCTAGGATTTTCTGCAATGTTTATTTTATAACACCTCAGGAAATTTTATTAAAATCTGTTTATACTTTTTTTACAAGAGCTGTTCGAAAAGTTCTCGTCCTGACAATTATAAAACAAGGTTTTTGAAAAACAAAATTTTTATTTTTCAAGTATAATTTTCTAGATGGCATGCTGTAAAGTTTCAGACACGTGCGTTTCGTTATTTATTTGTGGTGATCTAATAAAGATTTAAGTTTTCACCTTTTTTTAAAATGGATAAAATCTAAGTACGAGCTATTACAAAATACTTTGTTTTAAAAGGTATAAACCTGACAGACATTAAAAGAAAAATGGATTGTACTTTAAAAGATTCGTCTCCTTCTTTCTTAACGGTAAAAAAGTGATCCGCTGAATTTAAACATGGCCAAAAATCCATTCAAGATGATGAACACTCAGGATGTCCAAAAACCGTTACGGTTGATGAAATCGTCTTAAGAATCCATAATGCCATATTGAATAATTGTTGATTGAAAATACGTGAGCTTGCTGACATTGTAAACATCTCAATAGCGCGTCCACTATATTTTACACCATGTTTGACATAGTATTAGTTGCAATATTTCTGTTTTCTTTTGGGCACTTGATTTTTTTAAATGGGACACCCTACATATTTTATTTCGCTTATTGTTGGCTCAGTTCTGAATATAAAAAAAATAATGTGGGTGTGGTAACACTGCTTCACTCAAAAACATATTACCAACTTATTTATACCGGAAATCCGTTTTACGACGTATGCATTTTTTTACAAGCCTAAAAATGTGTTAAGTTTCAAGTTCTTTTCTATATGTACTTGAAAATCCTTGAAAATTATGAAAGTCGATGAAAATCCTTCTGATTTAGTGGAAATCAGAAAAAAAAATTGTTGTAATATTGTAGTAATTGCCAATGGTCAGTTCTCAAATGATATGATGAAAGCATTGTTGCCTATTACTATACGCAAGTGGGAAATTCTTAAACTTAATAAATCGTATCATTTATCACAAGATTATATCATCACAGCAACACTGATTCTCTTCATAACAATTTGCCAAATCAACGATAATTTTTTTTAAGTAAAGCCCATTGTATTTTTCTTTTCAATGAAATTTGCAGCTTATTGAATTATAAATGCTTACCCCTTCTTATGGCATATATTTATTAATTGCAATCAAGAAAACAGTTAAAATTCTAACATCAGTATTAAAAATTATGAGAGATGCATACATGCGTTTATGGACTGATCTTTGGGCAAATGCATGGTGTTTTGTTTTTAATGACGAATAATCTCCTAAAGTATATGAACAATGTTCTTAGTTTCAATATAAAGCAGAACAATTTTGCATCAACTTTACCATTTATGTTTACTTTTAAATAACTATTATTTATAGCTGATCAATAATATTATTTGTTTCAATAAATAAAAACGGTATTATTAACAATTTTGCGGGGACCAACAAAATAAAAAAAAAATTAAAAACAAAATTGGACCTTGATATTAGGTATATTGTTTAAATAAATTAAAATTGACTATTTATTCTTTGATAAGTTTATCTAATCTTTTATTATTAAGGAAATTATATTTTATCTTGTTATGTAAAATGATTTTACTGAAAATATACTGATTACAAACAAATAACTTAAGGACAATGTATGTTATAATTTGCATTCAAGATTGTTTAACCATCCTTTGAATTATAAGATGATTTATATTTTTGTGTTTTGCAGGTGCCAAATTTTTTTCCAACAAGACAACCTCAACATGCCCATATGTCAAATGAACATCCACTACTCCATCAACCAACATGGCACACACCGACAACAGAACCTATGAAGACATCAATGCAACATTCGCATCTATTTAATCTGGAGCAAATGTTATCAGATCGACCTTTTCCACGACATTCTCCAGGGGTAGATTTAAGTGTAACAAGAAATGGTAGCCAAAATGGTGACTTACCAACAACTCCGATCAGTCTGAGCGTGAGAGATACTAACAAAATAAATAGTTTGACAGCTAGTGCGTTAGACATTCAGGGTACGGATATAAAATCATTAAGCCCTGGATTAAAATCTCATAGTCCAGGGTTAATATCTTTAAGTCCAGGATTAAAATCATCTAGTCCTGGTTTAAAATCTATTAGTCCCGGATTAAAATCGACTAGTCCAGGTTTAATCAGAACTAGTAGTCCAGCTTTAGTATTAGCAAATCCTGGATTAATTACGATTGCAAAACCTTCCAGTCCAGGAATAAAAACTGCAAGTTCAAGTATGAAACCGGCTAGTCCTAATGTTAAAACACCAGGTGTAGTAATGACGATAAGTCCTAGTGTAAAATCAACTAGCCCTATTACGAAATCGACCAGTCCTGTATTGCACACTGTTGCACCTGTATTGACAGAAAAGCAATGTATTACAAAACCCCAGAAGAAAGTAAAAAGTGTTGATTTGATATTAGAACGACTTAATCCTCAAGTAACAGAAGAAAAGCAATTATCACATACGGAATGTGAGAAACCCCAACCAAGTGTTATTGTACAAGCGACTAGTTCTCATGATGAAAATAGTAATTCCAGTAGTATACTCAATGTACCTACTCCAACTGCTATAAGAGAAGATGACGTAGTTTCCCCATATAGTAATGAAGATAGTTTAGATTCAAATAAAAGTAGAAGAAAAAGGAAACCAAGTAAAACAATTCGAGTTGCAACAAAAGAAGCAGAACCAGATCCAGATCCTCCCGCAATAACAGAAATAAAAGGAATCATTCCTGAAGTTGAAAATGAGAAAAAAATTCCTGAAAGGCGAAAATCCCAGAGTCCGGAAAGACAAAAATCTGAAAGTCCAGAACGCCAAAAATCAGAAAGTCCTGAACCTGTACCTCGCAAAACTCGTAGGAAAACTTCATCCGAATCAGAAACAATTGATAAAATTGCAGCTATGGTACAAGAGACTGCGACCAAAAAGGAAGAACCACCCGTACTACCCACTACAGAAACTGAGATTTTTAAAGCGGATCCTATAACTTCTGAAGTATCTACTGGAACTACAACTGTTATAACATTAGCCCAAAAAAAAGATTTTGTAGCAGTGGAAGATAAATTAGAAGAAATGTTTGCTGGATTAGAAGATCCGAAACCTCCAGCTGATATTGTAGAAGATTCTAAATGTGGTTTTAATGATACATCAGAGTTATTAAATTTAGCCAATACACCATCAACTAGCCATGACAATGTTACCTCTACATCTAATGATTTGGGGAATAAGAAGAGTGTACAGAAGAAACGTAAGGTTCCTAAAAAGAACAGCGATCTTAAGAAGAAGAAGAATGCCAAAAAGGCAAAAATGGAGTTCTGTAAAAAGGCCAACTCTATTAAAAAGGTAATGAAACCAACTTTAATTTTTTAATATCTGTAGTTAATTCAATGTAACCGGAAAACTTACCTTGAATCGATGGTAGCTCATGTTGAAAAATCTCTGATTGATTTTATATATATATATGTTTACTTATTTATGTAATTGGTAATAGCCAATGAGATTAGATATTTGATGGATGGAAAGTTTTTAAATCTTTTTTTAATTTAGAAATTGCTTTGGACACTTAATCAATCATTCATCCTTTTGAATCTTATATCACCTTTTCTCTTTTATTTTAGTATGTAATTTGTATCTAATTATCATGCTTTTAATTACACAGGTCCACAAAAATAAACTAGTTGAGAATGTTAAGGAGCATTGCCAAAACGAACTTGAAAATAGAGCAAATAAGTAAGGCAGTGACAATTTTCCTTCTCATCCCATCCACGCTGCCAACATTTTAAATAACATTAAAATGTTTACGGGATTTATTTTATTTTTATAAGTTGGTAAACAACAACAACAAGTTTCATTACCATGCTATTGGATGGATGACGGATAACATAACCTGCATTGAAATATTTCAACTTCATTATTTTTGACAAAACAGAATTTAATGGCGCAATATTTAAAAAAAAATGTCACATTTTCACCCCCATTTTCATCAACAGCTACCAAAATGCGACAAAGGAACTACCCTCATTATTTTTTTATGTACTTTCCGAATTTTCAGAAAATCAAATTTTTGGCCATTTAGGGTAAAAATTAATATCAAATTCATATTCAGCGTCAAATATTACATAAAAATACACCGCTCTGGTTCTAGGTTCTGAAACTTTTTTTTTTTTGTGGACCTGTGTTATAGTACGAGTACAATGTACAAACCTATGTATATATTGATTTGAAATTTTTCACAGCTATTATCATCTTATTAGATATACAAAAAACTTAAATGAGAATGAATAAAGTTTTAAATACATTCCGCTTTTACTGCAGAATAGTACACTGCAACTGATCTACCAAGAGACAATCATATATCCTATTGTTGCTACCGCTGTGCCTCAGAAAATGTTTAGATTTGCCACAGGTAAAAAAAGATTACATATAAGCACAACTGCAGAGAGTGATCCGTCGACAATAATATTAGTGCAATGCATAATAGTAGGGACAGTTATAGTTATTCCTTTTTGGCAAAGACGGCAAACTTATTAGTTAAAAGAGCAGAGCGAAATATTAATAGTACAATGGTTGAGATATTTTTAAGACAAACAAAGATTTAATATTTTATTCTGAAAGTACAATTCCATTTGTCCTGAACAAATTTTCCCGACGGACCAACACCCCCAAACATGCTTGCGCAATGCCTTCTGGTATTGTATTTCTATATAAAATATCATACTACACATTTTTCAGTTTCACAAACATTTCTTATCTTCTTTATTCAAAATGTTAATAAGGTGAGACTACAGCGACTAAATTGATAAATTAAAACCACTAAAATATTCTGTGGGAAAATGCAAATCCATTTATGTTAAAAAAAGATTATAAATATGTGATATTATTTCTTAAATTATGGTATGCTGTAAGAAAGCAAACAATTGTAATTTTCAATATTTAAAAGTAAATTGTCAATTTGAGATATAACCTTCAAAAAAGTGTAGTTATAATGGCCGATTTGATTTCTTTATATTTCCAGGTAAATGGAAAGGCAAAAGTGGAAGTAATAAAGGATATATATGCATATGATTCTGGTAGCAACACATCAAGCACAAAATCTCGAGGTCCTTTTGTACAAATCCGAGGGCCAAGAGATTCTCCACTGAGTGTAAGTGTTATCAATACTCCAGTTAACGAAGAAGATTCTGAGAAGAAACTAAACAAATCGAAGAAATTTCATGATGATACTGAATACCGTCACAAAGTTCGTTCCAAAGGTTTGCATTGCAGTACTTTAAGCAATAAATACGATGCTCAAACAAAAGATGCCACTTGGATTTGCGTGTTTTGCAAACGAGGACCTTACACTAGTGAATTTACAAGTTCTGTTTCTTTTTATACGCCCGGTGATTTGTTCGGTCCGTATGTGATCACAAATAAGTGTGCGGAATATGAAAGGCGAATGGAAGATCCTTACGATAAGCAATTTAAAAGTAAAAAGATTTGTAGGACTTTGGAAGGGGGAGTGGTTAAAACAAAAAAATCCAAACGTAAGAATTCGGAGAGTGTTTTGGATGAAAGCGATATTAATCATGGAATTGCATTTATGGATGATGGGAATTATGAAATTTGGGCTCACGAGGATTGTATAGTGTGGTCACCTGGGATTTATTTAGTGGGGCCAAAGATTGTTGGGTTAGAGGAAGCCGTGTGGACCTGTTCGAATGTAAATTGCTCATATTGTCATTTTAAAGGGGCAAATGTATGCTGTTTGAAACGCGGTTGTATAAGTGTAGTGCATTTAGGCTGTGCTTTTATTTCGAACTGGCAATTAGATGATGAGAACTACAAAGCTTATTGTTCTGAACACCGAATTATGTGATTTGTATTCCCTTGCATATTTGTATATATGTATATTTTGAGCAGGGATGGAAAACCTCAAGAAAACATGTGTTTAATCCTACATATTACATATATAGCTATATAATACTTGTGATTCAATTGTTTCGAGGTAAAAGGTACCAGAATTGATACGCTTAAATTTCGTTTTTGTAAATAATTTACAAATTGAACAATATACTCCTAGAGGGATTATAGGATGTTTCAATCAACACAAATTTGTATAGCACATTTAAAACTCATTTGTAGTAAAACTGACGCGGAAAGAATCCGTGATATTTAATCTTACAATGCTCAATTTCCGTATTACCTGTATAAATTTTGCATAAAATCTTATAGTGGTGTGAGAAATTAAAATGAGCACTATATGTCATAGCACTACAGGTCTTATGGGCCCCTTGCATAAGCACAAAGTAAAATCATTAATTCCTTTAGTTATATTAAGATTTCCAAATGGTTTAAAAATATGGTAAAAGCCGTATATGCAGGTAATTATGAATCTATAAGTGTACAACTTAAAAATTTTATTTTATTTTTAAAACTTAATCAGTTTTTGAGGTTACCTCTAAATTCAACGCAAATATTACTTCTGAAATTGGAATGTATAATAGCACTCTCTGGAGAGCAATTACAAAGCTCTGATAAGAATTTTGCAATATTTACAAGGTCAACATTTTGTAAAGGGCCTTTATGATGAGTTTATTGATGGCTTTTATTACTAACAAAATTGCTTTTTCCAATTGCATGACATATTCAGGTTGACTTGGTAGTTTTGTCAAAATGTATCCTATTTGTTGCAAACGTTCAGTAGCTCTATCTTTTGTCGGATGGCATCATTTTAGAATAAGTTTTGACATAACTACATGAGAACTTGATCCACCTTTAAAAATTGACCCCATCTCTTCATTATAACTTCCATTCACATTTCCTTCATGTTGATTAGCAATTAAATTTGATCCAAATGACATTATCAAATTAATTATTATTTTCAAAAAACATAAAAAAGTTCTTTATTTTCATGTTCAAATCTTTAAATATGCTGCAAAATATATGAATGTCTTGTTGTGCACAATACAGAATAGTCCATATCCTTTAAGAGTTTTAAGTTTGATCTCTATATTTTCTTCAACTAACAACTCAAAATCATTTTTATTGATTGCAACATGTTACCTGAAGATTTAACCTTTGGTGATGACATGCATTTATTATATCCAAATAATTCATAATTACAGGCCATAAACTTATAAAAAAAAATATTTAATTTAACTAGTCTAAACCAAGAATTTATATATTTTTAAATTTTATCTTTAGTTTATTAATTCTTTTTACACAGATCTTCTAAATATTCATTTTAAACCATTTTTTTAAATAGATTTTGTATTGAATTGCAAAATTTTTGATGAGTTCTCGGAGTCTTTTAATCTGATCATAAATACTCACACTCGATACTCCTTCTAAAACTTGATCAAGTACAGATTCTCTCATATTGACAAATTTAAGGGGTTTTAAGATGTTCAACTTTTCTTTACAATTTTTAAAAGAAAATGCAATTAAATATATAATTAATTACTTAATAAATGGATATCTAATATGTATTTATTTTAAACAAATTATTATATCAATGATATGATCTGGAAAAATTTTGTAAACTCAGAATCAATTTTTATTAATGAACTTGGGCTGGACAAGTCCAAAAATATTCCAAACCCATGCGTCACTAAAGTAACTATTCGGTGCATGAGTACTCATTACTTGATGATACTCGAGCTTAAAAGAGTAATCATTATAATTATTACTTTCGTTACAATGATTACTTATCTTATAATTGGATTACTCAATTTCAATTCATTACTTTACCACATGTGCATTCACTTGTATGTTGTTAATTAGTCATCGCCTTCTTAAGAAAACAAATTACATTATATAAATTATTACTATCTTTATGACTAATTTCAGATTTAAGTATTTCTTTAAAATTATGTATTTCGTTATCTTTTTGTATGTATGAAATATGGGTAAATTAAATACGCATTTTAAAATATGAATTATTATGATCAATTAATAAATTTTCATACGTTCATTTAATATTTATTTAATTTAGCTCCAAAAACCAGTTATGTAATTTGAAACTATTTCGAAATTGCTTGATAATGAAGGCGTTTATTTAAATGTCTTAAAAAAACAATTATGGAATATCAAGTATTGTTGTGATTCTAATTCTGGAGTCTTTTATTGATATACTTATTTAAATATTATGTACTACTACCTAATTGATTTTAATTGTTTTGAGACAAAATTTACATTTATTATTATTTTTAAAAGATTTTTGTTTTTAATTTAAATTAAAATTTGTGATACTTTAGTGCCAACATGATCATTTTTGAAGATTTGAAGACAAAAAAGATTATTAAAAATTTTGGCAAGAAAAGTAATAAAAAAAAGAATACTTTTTAATGATTACTTATTGCTTGAGTAAGGAGTAGTAACAAATACTCAAAAGTAACAACTATTGACATCAATACACCTTCCATGCTTTAAAGTGTTACGGTTTTAAAGGAATTGGAAGTTTAAGATAAATTTACAATACAATAAATTGCTAAAAGTCAAAGAAGCTGAATACTTGATTTATGGAATTAATAGAATGAAACTACATTTATTGTATTAACCTATATACAACGAAGTGTAAAAATGTTAGAAGAGTAAGGAAAATAACTTTGTAGAGATGAACAACACAATTTTAAGTTTTTGTACCACTTTATTTATGATTAACTCGTAACTAGTTACGGGCATTCGTTAATAAAGTGCTATAAAAACTTAAAATTGTGTTTTCATCTCTGCAATATGCTGAATTACCACAAAATAACGGCTTCCTCCATTTAAAATTCGAAAATTATTTTATTTTTCAAATTAATAGTGAAAAATTAAGATAGAAGTTTTCTAAAGTTTTTTTATTGTTTACAAAAAATAAATTAATTTTGCATATAAGCAACATTGGCCAAATATATATTAAAATTATTTTTATGATTTTGTTCAAATTAGTCAATAAGATGAACATTATTTACACCATTTACATATATTATATCATATATAGTTTGATTGTAACAAATTTTACATTGTATTCTAGTCTAGTTTTCTTATTTTATCGTCGTAATTCCAGTAAATTTTAATAAATATTTTTGTGAATTCAAATTCATATTTGTTATTAGTCTGTGCATATTTGATAACATTATTCATGATCAAAGGTTATTACTCCAGTGATTTATATTGTGATTTGGCTTAAGAAATGAATTCTTATATAAAGTATGATCATAGAAATATGGACGATTTCACTTGACTTAGTGATTATTGCCCTTATTAGTTTTTACGATACTCAACCGCAACATACTCTAAATCTGTATACCTACTAGACGGTCCATTTTTATAGAAAATCTTTAAATCCATCATAAAAATTAGACAGACCCTATTTTATTTTATTCATTGCAAGTCAAATATGTAGTACAATGCAGTTTTACAGCAGGCTGCAATTAAAAGTTGTAAAACTGATATAATTTTTTTCTTTTTGAGTGTAATCGTTCTTTAATGTTCGGTCAGACTATAATAATATATAATATAATAATAATAATAGTTATATCATATGATTGAGTAGTCCAATTAAAACTGAGTATAATTTTCACCGAACAAATTTGTTCTTTATCAGAATTTGTTCTGTGTCTGTAGCTTTTTTGTGTTTATGAATTTTAAAATTCTGACTTTAGATTCTGATAGAACATCAAAAAGTAAGCTTAGGATTTGATGTCGCCTGCAGTACCTCTTCAGGAACACCTTCAAAATGATGTCTAAAATATAAAAAATTTTAATTTTAAAATTTTGATTTCATATTCACATGGAACATCAAAATGTAGAATACATAATTTATTATTTCGATTTGTTCGGTCTATGGCAATACTAGAAGAGCATTCTCAACTGGTAATATTTGAATTTGTTCAGTTCCAGTCGAATTATTGTTTACGTACTTATTTGATATCTAATTTGAATTTATATTCAAATTATCTAATGTTATCATTAAAGTAAAAGTTCATCATCAGAGTCCTCATGATAGTCATCTTCAACTATGTATATTTCAAATAGTCCCGCCAACTTCAAAAGGTTAAAAAATGTAAAGTTTGTGTTGCATATATGCATAATTGGATGTAAATGAGTTAATAAATATTAAGCATATTTAAGATATCCAATAATTCAGATAATATAATTAATAATTTTTATGCAATTTTTTGAAAAAAATCTCAAAATTTTCTTTAAAATCAATTTGTTTATTGTTTTTACATTGCACAATATAATTTATATGAATTTTGAAGATATATAGTGCATACATATATTTACACATTTCTTTTTGCGCGGCTGGCCAGAATCAGTGCTTTTACAATATTAGAAATAGTCTGGAAACACCATGATTACAGTTCTAGTCCCGCAAAAAGTTATCAACTGTGTTGGTATTAATAATTACTGAATAATATGGAGGTTAGAACTGTCAAACAATCACAAGTGTCGTTATTTTTCAAATAATTCACTATCTTTATTATTTATTATTAATTGGAAATGCAATTAAATTAAAATAAGAATTAGTTTTTGTACCGCTTGTATAATAATGTATATTTACATATTTGTTTTATGGAGTCATTGATATCCTAAGACCCTAATTGTACATGATGAAACTGTTTTACGAGTGCTCGTATTTTGTAGGACGAGGCGAGAGCCGAGGCCTGCAATTCATACTCGCACTTGTAAAAAAGTTCCAGGCGTAATGGTTAAAAAAAACTATTTTGTTACCAATACTGGTTTAGTGTTCTTTTCTAAATTCGATTACATCATAAAAATGTCTTCTTTCGACAGGATTTTGTTTACTTTTTTTTAATGTATTGTGTCTTTTTTATTGATATTCTTTGCTTCAAATACGCATTTAATTATGAAATATTACTTTGACAAGGGAAATATTTCTGCAAAAAATATATTTTGTATTATACCACACCAATATTTCGTCTAAAAAATTTCATTTTTTGCCCTTATAACATAAAACTTCTAAAAAACCCGATAATTGAAAATTTGGATAAATGGAGTTTTCTGTACTTTGACCTGCAAACATCCAGTTGCCTTAAAAAACCAAA
The DNA here is from genome assembly GCA_027574865.2 of Coproporus ventriculus. NCBI lineage: Eukaryota > Metazoa > Arthropoda > Insecta > Coleoptera > Staphylinidae > Coproporus > Coproporus ventriculus. Next base: position 6,610 of record JAODAH020039328.1, on the reverse strand, counting down.
CAAAACTGTTGTCATTTGTAGCATTGTAAGGTTAATTTCTTAAATAATTTTATATATTGATTATTATTTAGAAACGTTATATTGGCTCATCCTATTCTCCAATAATATATTTAAATAAAAACCCGATAATTGTATAAATTATTAAATGGCTATATGAATTATGTATTTGTAAATATAACAATTGTATATTAAAAAGTAATAATTACGACAAAATTATAAAAATTAAGAATTGGGTATCTCGATTCGTAATTTTTTTCATCATTTGTACATAATTAATATTATTTTCCAATTTTTAATTTTTATTAAAAACGATTTGTGAGTGCGCTTTTATTTAATGTATTTGTCAATATCCATTTTTTTTTTTGTATATGTGAGTATGATTTTGGAAATGTTTTTTTTTTTATTTCTGTGTAATTTGATCACTACTTTCTTTTGTATGCGCCAGTCAGTAGATATGTTAATACCAGTTCTGACTCAAGGGATAATTGTGCAGAATTTTTAAATAAATCTCAGTAACTTAGCCCTCTTTTAGAAATATAAAAAAATTACAACAATTATGTATTATTATTTTTTTAATTTTTCAGTTTCATTTAAAAATGAAGAAAGTTTAGTTATATTTTATTTCATTTTTCTACCCTTTAACATTTCGACTACTGTGTAAAGAAAGTATTGCGATAAAAATTAACTTCAAGATTTTGATTGTTTTTAGCATTATGAGGTTCCCTGAATGCATTTTGCATATTTTATATTTTTATAGACCGTGAAACGAAGACCACCAGTTATTTTGGGAAATTGACATCAACATTTATATTTTGAAGAATAGCATAGTGATTTTTTTCCAATAATAGAAAGTGTATTTTATTTTGAAAATAAGACTTTTTGTTCTATTCATTTTTCTTTAAAATTAACCGAGATATTAGCAATTGAAGATCAACTAATTTACATTATGATGATATAAATATTCTACTATTTCATTACTACAAAGTGTGTGGAAAGTCAAGTGGACCCCATTCCAAATCTTTTTATTATATATACTAAATATGCTGTAACTATCGGTGTATTGTTTACGAGTGTGAAACAACCCGAACGACGTGTTTCAAGTGCTTCCACCAATCCTACCTAGATAATTCTCTGAAATTTTTTGCATTCGAACACCGATCGTTAGTTAATGTTGAGTGGGGAATTGGTATTGAAATTGTAATATCAAAGAAAATTTTGTGGCAACGGCCATACCGCGTTGAAAATACCGGTTCTCGTCCGATCACCGAAATTAAGTATCATCCAGCGCATCACAACTGCATAGAATATGGAGGACAGTTTCTGCAGCTGCACCTCACAGTAAACAACTAGTATCACCGTTGTACTGTCTAATTTTCTTTAGATGCTCCCTAACAGTCGTGTGGCCTGTTAAGAGTCCTACTGTTATTTTCAGCTGCGCCCTACTTAGTGTCAGTAATTCTGCAGCACGATTGGAGTGAGGTTCCTTTACGGTAGCCTTACTATGATTCAGGCCTGGTATGTTTAGCCAGTATTCCTTGTGTTTATAATAGATCCAATTGTTGACTGCAACACGACACTATTTCTTCGTGATACTCAAGGCAGGTTCTGGTCCTATGAATGGCGTATATGATCCCTGCCTTGCTGGCTCATTAGGTTTTACATTGCCCTCAAAGCCAGAGTGACCTGGAGTCCAGACAAGTGCGACCTTGTTCTGTCTGGTCAGGTCGTTGAGTGTGTCAAAACATTCCATTACTAGTTTGGATGATGTCCTCTGACTCTGCAGAGCTGCTTGACGGGCGGACATAATATAGATTTGCCTGTTCCTACAAGTCATCTTTATGTTGATTCTCGCACATTGTATAATTGCGAAGATTGGAAAATTGTTTCAAGCTTGCCCAGTGCTTGAGCACAGCCTATCTTCATATTTTCGCTGAAGATGCCTGATCCAGTACCTGCGTCTGATTTAGAACCATCCATGTACCAGATCAGACTCGCACTTGTAAAAGGCCAGTTTCAGGCCTAATGATTACAATAATTATTATTGCCCGAGCATAAGTTGATAATGATGCGAGGGCAATAAAGAATATTACACCTGAGTAGCATACAAAGTTTTATGCGTAACCTACAGTCCGACCAAACATACTAGAACAATCCCACTCCAAAAAATGATAATCATTTTACAACCCTTAATTGCAGCCTGTTGAAAAACTGCATTGTACTAGACACTTCAGCTACACTGAGTAAAATAAAATAGGGTCTATCTAATTCCAGGCAAATTTTTATGAAAGGACACTGAGTCTCACTTTGTGTATGTACTTGCTCTAAACACAAGTGTCCCCGTGTATTTCCACCAAAAGAGTTCTATAGATTGGCTCTTTTCAAGGTCAAATTCGAAGGGTGCGATATCTATCGGATTTAACGGGAACTAAAAGAATAAGGAAAACAATTATTATCTCGTATGTTTACAAGTGTTGTTTGGCATAAATTAATGCAAAAAATTGTTCCTTTTTTAAAATTAAATGGAATCAAATTAGTCGGGAACATTGTTAAAATGGCTACTAAAAGCAAAAGATCCTGTTAAGTGTCTAGTGTAGTAATTTTTATTCAGAAACAGTCAGTCTATATTATTTTCCTACTTATAAGTTGCTATCTATAAAATGGAAAACTATATTAAAAATTAGGAACGGAGTAACGAAAAAGGATTTTACAATAAGTAAGTAATAATAATCAAATGATAATAATATAAGGTTTCATAATATAAAAATAGTTCTAGAAATACATTTAGACCAGTCTGGCTTTCGGAATTGGATGATTATTATATTGTATTATTTTAATTAATTGTTACAGAAAAAAAAGCCAAATAAAAGCTATACTTTATTGATATTTATTTTGTAATAATCAAAAAACATGTAACATTCTCTTAAAATAATTTTCGGTTACTGTATGTAGCAAAACTGAAAGAAATTCTTCATCAAAAGGAACACGTATATTTAAAAAACAGGTAAAATATTGTCCAATTCGTTTTCAACTTTCGGCATTATTGAAAAACAACAAGTAAGGACCTGGATACCAAAGTGATATTCCTCAGCTGCTAGACAATCAACATCTCGTCCGAAGACTGAAAAGAAAGAAACCACCTGATCTTGTCTGGGGAGCTGTGTTTTAGAAGCACCATATTGTGCGCGAGCGTCAATAAACCATTTTAGAAAAAATCTGCAGAAAGTGATTGGACAAATTCTAAATTAGACACACAAAATTATGTAGTTAGTCAAAAAACTAGAAAAAGTAGCTTGAATATTATTAAGATAACATGTAAGATATCTTAAATAAAAAAGAAAGAAATTATTGTAAAAAGTAATTAAGAGTTTTCATTAACACCATAGATTAACGCATCTGAATCTGATTTATTTTGGTTGCTATTTTTTTGACTGGCCATCTGAGCATTAGCATAATTTCAAATAAACAATGTAAAATCATTATTGGCGTTTGTCAATAACAAATTTTTTGATAACGTAAAAATTTATGTCCAGAGATGTCACAAAAAGTTATAATCCCGAAAGATTTGATCAACCCCGACAAAACTAGGATCATTGATATTCCTGCAAATGTTGAAAACATTGAGACTGTCATCCCTAAACCATTGTACAAACCAATTAGCTCAGATGAATTAAATCAAGTAAAGCCTGATGATCAGGCTGATTTTTACAGAGGTTTTTACGATGCTTGTACTTCCGATGAAGTAATTAAACATCATCAACAAAAACATGTAAAAGAGGATGTTGAAGAAAATGTCGAAAGCAATGAAGATGGTTCGGATCTTCGACAAGAATATATGTCTGGGTTTCGATTTCCAAATTTCAAAAACAATATATTTTCAACCCCCACTATAAGTATGTGAGTTAATTTATATATATTTTTTTGTAATAATTTTGTCATTTTAGAATATGTGAATCCAATTTATAGCAATGTAACTAGTTACAATCCCTTTGCATGTCCCAAAATTTCTTTACCAGGATATAAGTACATTCGAAAGGTATTTGAAATTGTTCAACTTAAAATTGCCAAAATATGACCCTGGTAGGGTTAGTTGGAGCTAATCTAATCTATATAAATTTATATATACAAAAAAAATAGCCAAATGTGTAATGCTTTTAGGAAACGTTTTGGTGAAATACTTCATTTGTGTCAAAATCATTGAACGGAGGTATCATTCCATAATTTCTTGAATGTAAAATTCTCCAATTTAAAATAACAAGCGATCCCATGTCTATCAATATTTTACTCTATATACAAAATATAAAATACTTTGGAAACATTTTTATAAAACTTTTTTTTTAACGCTTCATATACGTCATAAATGTGTCGTGTCTTTTTTCTCTGTTTCTTTGGCTTGCATTTTCTCTTCCTCTTCTGTCGTCTTGTCTTGCCGTTGTTGCTTTCTAGGTGTATGCTTTGCGTATGTCCTTATTGGTGTTTCTATAGGTTTTTAAGGCTTTCCTTTCTTTCTCCTTATATTTCCTTCCTGTTCTTTTTATTTTCAACATCAATCCACTGTTTACTAGTAACGACTGTTGACTTTGTGTCAAAATGCTTTTTACTTTTGTTGCAGCTGATGTTTGTTAAATATAGTCTAACTAGAGTTTGAATAATTAATATTCTCGTGCAGCCACCTTACGCTATAGTTAGTATTGAGGGTGCCAGGATGTACTCAAGTGACGTTCGAGCAGACCTTATGGAAGAATTTGTTAAGCATTTAAAAGAACTGAGAGGGCACAATTTCTGTTCACAGAAATGGAATTTCTTTTCGAAACTTGAAATTTAAATAACCAGAAGGGCTCCTCTTTGTTTGGTGCAAGGTTTATGTCGATAAATTCAAAATTGGGCTCTATACTGGCCCAAACGTATTTATAACAATAGCTCAACTTCTACTCAATCAAAAAAGTTTTTTTGACCGTCTCGGAAAAGTCTGATACAACTATTATAACCTCAAACAATTTTGATTTTTCGAAATTGAAAAATTCTGGTTAAAATTTTTTCCTCAAGCAAAATGCCTGAATTTTGAATGCTAGATATGGAATCTTAAAATCTTTAGAATGCATTTTGTTTTGGGTCGATAACGTCATAACGCCCCACAGTCGTAAATAAGCGAATATTTCAAAATGGTCGAGTTTGGGGCCAAAAAATAAGATAACGCAAAAGTTCGAAAATCGGAGAAGAGCAGACAAATAATACTATCTTTATGAAAATAGCTGTAAGCTATTTTACGTTTTGACAAAGAACACAAAAAGTTAGTTTTTAATTTATTGTGTTCACTAGTGTATAATTTTGAGTGATTGCTGATATGTTTTGGGACGCCCTGTATACAAAGTCTTTGTAAATTTTGTCTATAAGCAACTAATAATTCTTTAGGTGTATTAGATTAACTCCATTTTTTGCTGTAACATATGAGCCCCAACTGACCCTACAGGATTAATAGAAATTAGAAATTCTTACTAAATATTTTTCTGCAATATACAATTTAATCTTCACCAGAGGCTTTTATTTTAATAAGAATTATACTAATTTTATTGTATTGTAATCTTTAGAACTGATCTATGACTTAAAATCTAGTTGTTTTTTAGGGAGAAAAGTGTAATATAAATCCATTGATGCCAAGAAGCTTTTTCACCAAGTCAAAATTTTTAGCGGGTGATGTGATGTCATTTCTGGACGTTATAGACAGAACCGAAATTCATAAGTTAATAAATACTCTCAGAGAATACCAAGTAGCACGTAGAAACCTAATATCTTCAACTACAAATTTAAATAGTATCGAAAACTTAACGCAAACTTTGCATCGGCTTTATTAACAATATTTGATTGGATAAGATATAAAATGTACGTGTAATGATGTCAAACAAATTACTTACAGAGAAGTAATTTGTAATTGTAATTTTTTTATGTAAAAAAATGTCCTTTTTATGTGGTTAATAAATTTTAGAAATCGAATATAATTTAATCTTAATTTATCTAATTCAGGGGTTTCCAAACTTTTTGGTTTGAGGACAAGGTTACTAGATTTACGGTAATTAACGTGCTGCCATAATAGAAATTTTTCGGTAAAAGGTTTAAACCACGGATGCATGGATGTAGTTAGTGTACTTATGAGTAATTTTGCTATTTACTGCAGCCCGTTTAAAATATAGATGAACTATAATTATAGTTCATCTATGGTTTAAAATGATTTACTTAAATACTAGACATCATAGCAGATATTAAAATGGATATCGCCAGGGCTGTCAAGAGCCAGAGCGGACACCGTGGAGATTTTTCCTCCTGGGCCCCGAATTTTTCCCCCGGGCCTTCGGTTTTCCCTCCGCCCCCCCTCACGAAAAAAAATGCAGAGAATAAAAATAAAAGGCCTTTGGTTTGCAAAACTATATTTTCCACATATATCGATGATGTCTCTTTTAAGGAGCCGGGTCCCTTGCATTTTTCCCGGTAGTAAGCTAATTAGTTAACTTTCATGGGGAATTAAAAATATACATTAAACAATTTAAAGAATAAAATGTTTATTGCAAAGTTATAATTTACTTGAAAGTACAAAGATAAATATACATATACAATATAA
>JAODAH020039327.1:0-29345 GCA_027574865.2 Coproporus ventriculus | reverse complement strand
TTATTGATGGGTTTTATATTAATTTTTATGGGATTGTTTTTTTTTTTTTTTTTTTTTTTGTATGTCCGTAGAAATTAATTCGATAAAGTTTACAATGCCTCCGGATTTGTTATGGTTTTTAATTAAATTTTAATAGAATTTTTATTTCTGTTATTTAAATGATATACGAATTTAATTCAGTTCGTTTCTTGTACATTTTTAATCTGGAAGATTAAGAATTAGAAACAAACTTTCGTTTTATTATTTGATTATTAATATTTTGTCATTTTGATTGTCGATCGAATGATGAACTTCAGAAGGTAGAACAAAGAAACGAATAACAACTATCTTGATATAATCTGAGAAAATTTTTGCAATCCTGAAGTTCTGTATCTTGCAGAACGAATAGTAAATATTCATGAGTAACGCGACTTCTGAGTTAATAACACTTTCTGGATCATCATCTCCTTCTCTTTTTGTTTTTTTGAGCGCTGAGAAATAAAATTTAAGGCAAAAGAATCTTAAATCTGCGTTCAATGCCTTTATGAATTAAAAAATAAATAATAAAGTTGTTCCGATTTTTGGAAATTAAAAAATTTTCTTGAAATTCCAAATAAAAAAGTAGGAATAAATAAATAACATCCGGATGTACCTCCGATTTTGATTTTATTTGCTTCGAAAAATTTTGAAAATTGGAAAGCTTGGAAAATTGAACAAATTAGAAAAAAAGGTAGAAGGAAAATAGAAAATTGTCGACGGTATCAAAAACATGAATCTAAATTAAAGTTGTTAAAAAAATTGCAGTACGTGATAGAAGTAAAACTTTTTCTGTAAGAAAGTAGAAGGAAAGAGAGAGAGAGAGATTTACTAAATTTATTGAAATCAAACATAAATACTTGTCATTAACCTATAATCTTTAAGCTTCAACATTTAACCTTAAACCTTACCCAACCTTAAACAATTTAAAGCAATTTCACTTTTGACATTTTTACTTTTGACATTTTTGCTTTTGACATTTACGCTTTTGACATTTTCACTTTTTTTAAAAAAATTTTAACTTTTTCGATTTTTTCGTTTTCTTGAGAATCTTTAAAAATTTTCCCGGTTTTTTTTCCATTCCATTTCCGTTGCATAATTTCATGACGCTGAAGTCGCATCCTTTTTGACAGAAATTTTCATAAAAAATGTCATATTTCAAGGTAAATGCAATTTTACAAAGAAAATACGATTTTAAAAAATATATATATATATATAATTTTACAAGGAAAATGCCGTATTATAGGGAAAAGGGAAAATGCAATTTTTATAGTAAAATTTTCAAACGAAATAGGATTTTTCATGTGAATTGCGATTTTTGATAGAAAATGCGAATTTTTAAGGAGAATAATTTTTTAAATAAAAATATGTTAATTGAGTTTCTTTAAGAAAATAAAAATACAAATCGAAATACACGATGAGCTTTTTAGTGTGTTAATAAAAATATCAATTTATGTGTTGATCAAAAGTAGTTAAGAGATCGTAAAACGCACGCTCCCATATGCACAGAAAACTATCATCCATTTTACGGCCAGTCCGATTAAGTTAACTGTCGAAATCTGGCGCGTTAATAACCGTCCTCTTTAAACACATTAGAAAATGTTTTGAAATGTTTTCACGCCGACACTATCCTCCTTATAAATTAACCAGTTCGGCATTTTCATATCTCTAGCACCTCTCCTTTCTTTTATCCGTCGTTACCTTGGCCAACAATTAAATACAAATTTATGTCCGGCTTTACATAAATATCAATGATTCGCTTAAGCGAGGACCCTTTTTATAGTTAACTGTCGGCCGTATTAACTTGTCAACTACCGAACTTTAATCTCTCAATTGAATGTTCTCTAAATTAACTCGGGTTACATTCCGATGTAAGTGGTTTCTTCAATTTTACATTTACACGATGAAATTGTTTACCTTAAAACTTAAAAGTTTTTGCTAATCACTACATTATACATGTATTATCTTAACAACATGAATATTCATTTCATTTTTGACATTTTCTTATTTTAACATTTTTTTTATATAAATAAAAGTTAATTGGGTCATGAAACTTCCTTAAATACTGCAATTTTACTTTAAAAAATCGAATATTCCATGGAAATCCCTATCATCATTCTTCTGTCATCATCTATCTACCATCATTCATCTGTCATCAGTCATTTGTCATTATCTCATCATCGTCATCATTCAACTACCATCATCTATATTTTATTTTTTATTTGAAATCATCTATATATCATTTGCATTCATCCATTATTTTTCCCTTGTTATTTACATGTAATGTTCAATTGGTTATTACTTTTTATCACCATGCGTTTGTCAGCATCACATCATCATGGTCATTAATCTGTCATCATATACCAATCTATTATCTTTTATCTGTCAGTATAGATGTCACTATCTATGAGTCATCATTATCTATTTGTCATTATTCATTTTCATTCATCTAACATCATCAATCTGCTATTATCTAGATGTCATTATCCAAATTTCCTTGTCGTATAGTAATTGTTGTCTTTCTGTTATCATTATTCACTTCACTTTTCATCATTTATCATTAGCTATCATTTGTCTGTTATCACCTTAACTCATTATCTATCATTATTTTTTTTGTCTGCAATTACAATATAATTCATAAATCATCATTTTTGTGTTATTACTTATAAATGTCATTATAGATTGGTTATCAAGTATTTGTTAACATCTATCTTTCATGTATTATTGATCATAGTTTCTTTTATTTTTATACATTTTTTATCGTTCATATCTTATTTTGTATCTATCACCATTTATCCATCATGACTTACCTCTTATCATTATTTTTGGTTCAGGATTTTTAAAATATTTCTAGAAATCTAGCCAAATGGCAAAAATAAAAATAAAAGCTGCTTTCCCCTAGTGTTGTCAAATTTCCCTAAACATAACAAAATAAAAGATTTTAGATCTTTTTGATTTTCGATATTTTTAATTTTTTCTATTCATATTTTTCTTTTTTTTTATTTTACAACAATTCTTCTAATTTTCATTTCTCTCATTTTCTATTTTATGATTTAAATTTTTTATTTTTCAAATTTTCGACTTTTTCATGTTTTTTTTTCGGATTTTCATAATTATTTTTTTTTTTAATTATCATGTGTGATATAATTTAGTATGCAATAGGAAATATGTAGAGCTAGCGAGATGCAGTTATCCTTGGTAGTGAATTTATCTTTGAATCTTCGATTCGTATCGAAAAAAGAGAAGTACAAAGATTTGCGAGGAAGTTTGCTATATGAACTGGAGGCAATTCGTAATCACATTGCGTGTCTTGTTTATGAATCAATTATAAATTCACATTTGTATCTTAATTATCTGTAATAAAGTTGAAAGCATCCTATTTACACCACGAAAGGTGCTTATTAAAATAAATTTTTATAAATAAAAGGAAATTAAAGTTAAAACGGAGCTATTAAATATTCCTAGTGCATACCCGGACGACCGGATATAAATATTCAGGACGATACACCAACTATCAATCATGGGACAAAGTGACCTGTCAACCGAGTCCTGTTACGCCCCCTCCGCACCCCACACGCACGCGAATAAAAAGAAAACACTGTGAATTTCTATTTATTCTACAAACACCCTCTTGATGTAATCGAAGAAGAGTATTTCGTATCATTAACGGGGCGTGAAGTGGCGAAACTAACTTTATCAAATAAAAAGCATAAACGGCGTTCAGGAAGTGCGATAATGGCAGGAAATGACACTTCACTAATGCTGCCCGTCTAATAATACACCTTTAAGTGGCAAGGATCGAATTTTAGCAAATAAAACGATACATTACACACCCCATTTCATCCATACTGAATGGATCACTTCATTTTTTTAAAACTAATTACTCAAATGAATCCAAGAATACATAATTCATTCACAAACTAGAAAAAAATCTAGATACTAAAAAATATTAAGGGTGTAGTACATTTACTGCATTAAAATACAAAAAAAACTAAATCGAATAATTGAAGTTGGCTGCCCTGTAAAGGAATATAAAAAAAAAACAGCGAATTTCGTACCAAAAATTCTATCACGAAAATAGAAAATGAAATGGTATATAATGGTATTATAATGTACAATTTGGAATTATAACTGTTAACTTGGCTTCATTTTATCATAATCTTGCTCATTTTCTTAATTAATACATTAATCCATTTTACTGGTGTTTTCTAAAATGCGTTTGTGATTTCTTTATTCATCCAACATTCAAAATGTAATGCAAACTAGCTTGGAACCAGTGATTCTATGATTTAAGATTGTCTTTCGATTCAATATAATATGGAAATGCTGCTATCGATACAAACATCGAAAGAATATATGTAACATAGGAAATATCGAAAATTCACTACGGGGACGTAGATGGCATAAAACTTTTTTTATATGCAAACATTATATTAAATTCTTCATATACAAACGGCCTTAAATTAAAACTAATATAAAAAAAATTCACGTGCACAATAATGTACGGGATAGAAGTAAAACTTACAACTTACAACTTATAACCTACAACATACCACCTTTAACCTTTAAAGCTTAAACAAGTTCATTCAGTCTAAAGAAACCTTATGTCACTTTTGACATTTCACATTTGACATTTCGCTTTTGATATTTCTTTTTTGATATTTTCACTTTGACATGTTTTACACTTTTTACAGTTACACTTTTGACATTTTCTCTTATTAAATTAAATTTTTTGAATTTTTCGATTTTTTACTTCAATTAAAGATTTTGTGTAGAAACATCGATAATTCTATGCGTGCACATTGTTACAATATCGTCTACTCAACATACATTTACGCCCAATACGACGATTAGATTTTCCTAACTAATTAACGTTTTTGATTAATTTAAAAGCGTATTGATTAATTTGAATCATAATAAAATAATTGATATATAAACATAGTAAATTATTAGCTTAGGGATGTATTGTAATGTTAGATTAGTAATTAGCGATAGGGAAATCTCTGGAGTGGTCCAGATGTATTCTGGCGTTAGGCTTCCCATGAGATGTGCAGACACAAATCAACCAGCACACCAATCACCGCTTAATGAAGCGAACCAAAACAAAATTCCATTACAACCCCCAACCCCCGACACGAACCAAATTAAAAAAATAAATTTCGAAAATCTAATTTATTCGCAAATGTATGCTCAAACCCCCCGACCCCCCTTTAACGGGCCCGAAAAAAAAAATAAGATAAAATTCCAATTATAGCATTAGATTATCATCCCTGTGCATCTGGCTGCGTCCCTCGACGCCCCGCAACCGCCTTTTAATCTCCGTTCTTTCTTCCTCCACAGATTCGCGCTCACACAAACCACTTTTTTAATCCCCGCGCAATCTCGTACTCTCTAATTAAGACTTCATAATTTTTTTTTCTTTTCATTTTCTCTTTCTACCGCATGGAAAGCCCGCAATAATTTACACGGCAATTAAAAAAGGATCTCAATAAATGTCAAAGTAAATCATACGTACGTGTTGGTTGCTACATAAAATCATGTTCGTCTTTTTCGAATAATTGTTCTATCCTTATTTTAACATGCAATTATAAGTACCTACACTACAAGTAGGTACAACGTACAACATAATAAATTTACAGGAAGAAAATATGAAACTAGTTTTATCAACCCCTCTAACTCCAACTCCAACTCCAAATAGATTCGAATCGTCGATAAACAATCGAATTTTTATATTTCGAGATGACACAACACAGAACGAATAGATAGCGGACCATGTAATCCGACACATATGTCCTTTGATCTGATCAGATGATCCCCGTTGAGTAATAATATTTTGTATGTGGTGGCGCGACCCCAGAGTCCCCAGTTTTGTCCCTTTTATAAAGGGAGAGAGCCACATCTAAATTGTAATGAATTGTGGTATTAAGTCGAGATCATATCTCTACATATTTTATATAGTCTTCAATCGAGGGGCATGCGACTAATGTTGTTGTCCGAACTGTAGGGAGTCTCGTATTATTTGAATATTATCATCGTTGTTAATGCACCCACCCTCCTTCATTATTTAGATGGAAATTTTTGATGTGGTGAAAAAGTCGACGGTAAAATGAGCAGAGCAAATGTGATTAAAGGGATTTGGGTCGATTTTATTTGTTGGATTATGATTGTGATGTGTTGTATCGTGAGAAGAATAAATATCAAAAATCCCATCGTGAAGCTTAAATCGAACAAATTTTTCCATTTCCATTTTCCTTCTATTTTGCTTCTGTTTTTCTTACGGCATAATAGTGGATGGTTCGTCCGTTTGACGTTTCGGCGCAATCGCATGTGCCATCCTCAGAAGTCGCTCGCTTTCTGTTAGTTACATAGAGCCACTGTGTTTCAAAAAATAATGATCAAACACCCAACAAACTATAGATATTTTTAAATCGAATAAAAAATTCCACAACTTAGGGAATAGGATTCCGTTTTTTGACGTCTCATATACAAGTCATCGACAAATTTTTTTAATTGCATGGTATATTTTTTTCATCCATTCTGACAGCAAATTTTACCATCTTTTCAATGTTACATCTCACTTCTACTACTTTAAAACAACGTTTCATCTCACTCTAACTTTCTATTTTCGCACTGTGTTCCGCTCTCTCTAATCAATTATCGAAAAAGGGTTGTGTACTAAATGAATATGGCTACTATTAAGTAATTAAGAGTCAGATAGAAATGTTTTCAGATGAAAACCGTTTTTATTAAAGAGCATCTTGATTATTTAACATTACATATTCGACATTGCAAAATTTATAATTTAATTATAGATATGGTATCACGTTGCGTTACTTACATAATGGTGTTTGATGTAACGGTAATTATGACAAGGTAATTAGGCCGTGGTGATCGAATTTGTGCGGTAATTTCGCCTCTGGTCAATATTGCATTGTAAATCAATATCATCAATCTAATAAGCATTTCGATCGTACGATAAAATAAAAAAATCGATAAAAGTGAAAGAGTGCGGAGAATGAAAAAGAGGAAACAAAAATTGCTGATCAGAAACTATCAATTTGGAATTGGGAAGATGTTAGATTATGCGGTGGGGTATTGATTGTTAGTTGGAAAAGTTTCGAGAAAGTTTAGGGGTGGAAAAGGGAAACTTTCAGTCAGTCGGGTTAAAGGATGTATTAGATGCGAATGGATACGGTGAGGTAAACGCGTTAAAGAAGTACCACCGTAATAAAGTAAGTAAGTAGAAACATTCAATCTATTTTAATCAAGTTTGAAGCATCAGCATTCCATCAAGGCGTCGGCATCGCCGTTCGGTGTGTGTATGGGCGCGAGCGAGAAAAGCAGAGGGTTGAAACGGAATTACGATAGCGGAGTTTCACTTGTCTCCCGTTAATTGTATTAGTTGGTCTCTTCCTCGGGCCCGTTTCCATCCCGCCACTTGAAATCTTGGTGGTGCGGACGGTGGAAAAATAGAAAGCACCCTGTTTTGGACGCCTGTGTTCATTTCAAAATGGCCGCCTGGGGTGTCGTCAACGTAATTACAAAATGAATTGTCCAATGGCGGGTTCTGCGTTACCATGACAGCGTTGATTAAAACAGGCGAATGTCTCCGAGAGTATCGCCATGGAAACTGCGCCGTACCGCCAGATGCCTCTCGAGACGGCACTTTTGATCGTGCACATCCGTACTTTATGATGCCTTTTTTATAGGGTAAAGCCCGTTTATTTCAGTTACATCCATCCCCCCGCGCTTTTTTTTGTCTCTTCTTCTCTTCATGTGTATACATGTGGATGCGGATGCCCCTTTAAACCATCCGCTTGATGGATGCGCCGCTTAATTATCTCTATGTGCCTGCCTACCCCTCTTTTTCATTTTATTTCTCATTTTTATTTCCATGTCGTTCCTTTGTTAACCGCTGATTGCGGAATGAGCTGCTTAATTAAATTTGTTTCTTTTTCATTTAAACTTTTAACTAGATTATAAATTACACCAATGAATCTTCTGCTATTTTTTTTTATTTTTTATTTATTTTTTTTTTTTTTGAAACAGCTCGCGGACAACCCATCCGGGAATTCACTCAATATTGACTCAGTTATGTTATTTCAAATAAAAACAAGTCATCTCTGCATTAATTTCACATTAATTGTGAATATAATTTATTATAAATGGGGACAGTTTTAATTTATTACACACTTCCCACACATAATGTTATAAATTTCTTTCAAAATAACTAGTAAATGGATAGGTAATAACTTTAAAAAATATTAAATCACAATAATTAATTTATCATTTTTGTATCTTTATAAAATTTAATCAAAGGGATGTAAAGAACGAAGTCTATGAACATTCTTATCTGTTTGTACTAAGATTCTTTAGCCATCCCGGCACATCCACCATATTTTTAAGGACATCAAGTGTGTAATTTATAGGTTTATGAATGCAACAAACATTTTTCAAGGACACCAATTATTTAATTTAAGTTCTTAAGGTTTCCATTTATGCAACCTGAAATTTTCAAGATTTTTAAATATACAAGCCCTTAGTACAGAGATATTTTCATAAAAAGATCATATGATGCAATTTATATTGTAAACCTATAATAAATCAGGGAATTTCGAGTGATTTTTGACGTTTTCATGCACTTTTTGACGACTTTTAGCGTTTTCAAACAATTTTTTATGTATCCTGGCGATTTTTTACAATATCGAGGACTATTTTTAATTGATTTTTGACAACCTCGCATGATTTTTTTATTGAGAATCGCTTAAGAATCGTATGGAAATTGTTAAAAACGCTTAAAAATGAATCCAGTAAAAAAATCGTCACGAATTGTCTTAAAACATGAAAAATCACCAAAGGATGCTCGAGAATCGCTAGGAAACATGAAGAAACAAACAAGAAATACAGAAATTGCTCAAAATCATCAAAAATCGTTTAGAAATCGCCCGAGAACGTCGAAACTCGCTTAAAAATTACTCGATAAAATTAAAAATCGTTTGAAAAATACCCAAACACATAAAAAAAAACACTTAAAAATTGCATAAACACGTTAAAAATCGCCCTATAATGTCAATCATCGATTCTATTCTATTGATATTATTTTTCAAGTATTATGATTGATACTTAAATTTTTTTTATTAATAAATAAATTTAATTTTTTTTTCCTTTTTGTTTCTTCAGTAATTAGGACAACAAAACGCCAACTGTCTTATTTCTTCAAATAAATTCATTCTTTTGCTAATAAATAAAGAAAAGACGTTTCAGAGAATTTTTGATATTTACTTGAATATTATGGTGTATCTATAAATGAAATGGTAAAAAGATTTCTAACAATTCTGTTTCACTTAATGTGTTATAAATTGGACGCATTATGCTATTTATAATAAAAAAAAAACTAGTCATTCTTTTCCCATCATTACATTCTCACGGTGTTGACCAACTAGACGAGGTCCTGAACTATAGGTGTAATCTGTAAACTGAGTTCATACCACGCGCGTTAGATACATAATCCTATGGTTATCCGCGTATCAAGATGCAGCATCATATATAAATCACGGGGTATTATCATACATTATCCAAAAATGAAAGGAGGGGGACGTCCGGGTGTTTGTTTTAAACTAATTTCATGGTTGTTTAGTGCGTGGTAAATACATGCGATTTGTTTGGATTTGAATTTGTCATGGGTTGATAATAGAAAGGGCACAATTTTCTATTTTTATTTTAGGGTTTAGGGCTAAATTAATTTCACATCTCGTTAGTTTCGCAAGGGAAGAATGAAATTTATCAGCCACCCCTTCCTCCCCTTTTATATTATGATTATTAATTTGGGGTTTAAAAAATAATAAGGAAATTTAGTGCACTCGGGAGTAGGGAGTCGGGAGTCGGGAGTTTCCGTTATTTATATACCAGCACCAGCTTGTTATTATTTATATGTAATAAATTGAATGGTGTCCCTTGAGGAAGAAGGGGGTGGTAAGTTCGTAGGAAACCCTCTTGCAGTGACTCGAACTCGACGACCGGAAAAATTATACACCGCATCAAAAATAAATTGTGTCTCCAAAACGAAAAACTGGAGGGACAGGAGCTAACCGGAAAATTCCCCTCTCCTTCTCTTTCAATAATACGCGTTCGGAATTATTAAAACTTCTATAAAATCCGAAATTACTGCAAATTACTTTATTATTTAAATGATTTCATTTATTTATTGTGTAAGAGATAGTTTAAACAAAAGTTAATAAATTACTTGGATAATGATACACATGAGAATAAAAGGATTTATCTTCTATCTATAATTAGAAGAACATGAATTAGAGTTAATTCTGTGAGTGATTAATTACCTTTTCGCTAACTTATTGATCTAGATAATTCTACTTATGAAGATTGGTGTGATGATAAATTGTTTATTTAGTAATATATTAAAAAATCATATTTTATTAAGAAAATTACTTCACGTACATATAAGGTTGAAGAAAATCACAATATAAAAAAAAATTTCTATAGAAATAATAAACTATGATATTCATTTAGGTTTTTACTATTAAAATTAGATAGCCCGAAGATAAAAATATATAAACCCTGATTATCGAAGATGATTAGAAGAAATTTAATTAAAAATTTTCTGATACATTTTACTGTACACTCTGCTTATCGTTATGTTTATGATTTGCCATTAGTTCCTCTTCAATTTTCATTTCGTTTAATGTCTACATCAGGTGTTATTTATTTTGTCGTACGATTTTATAAAGTCTATAAATAACACATAAGTACACCTTTTTCCTACGTAGGAAGCTTTCTGTTTGGATTGTTTTTTCAGGGTAAATATCTGCATTATATCTCATCCACTCTCGTACTTTTATTGTAGTGCAGTTTATTAATAATTTCCTTAATTTTTATTTTGTTTGTCTAAATTTTTATTTTCTGAATGCCTTGTAAATATAATCTTTTAGCAACGGAAGTGGAAAAAATCGAAGAAAACCGGGAAAAATTGAAAAATTCTCAAGAAACTAAAAAAATCGAAAAATTCAAGGAATTCAAAAAAAAAGAATTTTAAAAGCTCAAATATCAAAAGTACCTATAAATGTCAAAAATGCAAAAGTCAAAAGTAAAAACATTAAAACTGAAAATGTCAAAAGTGAAATGTCGAAATTGTAAATGTTGAAAATCAAAATAACAAAAGTGAAAATGTTAAAAATGAAAATGTTAAAAATGAAAATGTAAAAAGTAAAAATGTCAAAAGTGATAGTATCAAAAGTGAAAATGTCAAAAGTGTACATGTCAAAATTAAAAATGTCAAATGTGAATATGTTGAAACTGAAAATGTCAAAAGTGAAAGAAAGGGTTGCTTAAGTTTGTTTAAGATTATTAGGTTATAGGTTATAGTTTGTAGATTATGGGTTATTTTCTCTATTTTTCCTACACAAGAAGTTTTAATTCTATCACATGTATTGTGTTGCACATGATTTTTTTAATCTCCGCTTTTTTCAAGTTTTCCTCTAGTTTCATTTGTATAACGTTCTTAATACCTTCTTTTCTTATCTCTTCGTACCTATTTATTCTTTCTTCTGTCTATAGTATTTTAGTCTACTTTCTTCTTGTCTTGATTTTTTGTCCATTATTTCTTTGTAATCCACATCAAACCATTTCTTCCTACCTTTTTCTTTTTTACCGGATACCTTGCAAATTATCAATAAGTAATGAAGAGTATATTTATGTTGGTTTTGTTTAGATTTCAAGTGCTTATACTCATATCAATATAACTTAAGTTCAATTTGTACGAATCTTGATTATTATAATCTGGTTCTTTTCCTAATGATCTCAATATAATTTATGAAGTGCAACAAAGAACAATTTAAATGTTAATCCCACCGTGGTATTAGATTTTATATAATAGGGGTTTATCTGTTTTTATTTTTAAATCTACAAAAGAGGGGTAGGGGTTACATATCGGTTTTGTTGATAGTTCCGTGGGGGAATGTCTCCATCTGATAATATTAACAGATCTAAAAAGCAAAATAAGGGGATTAACATCACTATTAGCGTAATCCTTGACAAGGATACACGTGGCATACACGTGCACCATTCTGATAGTCGAACGCACATGATTTATTGATGTGCACTTTACCACCCTGTGAAAAGACGATCGGATTTAATTCGAGGGTTGCTCCACATCAAAAAAATTCCTCTTAATTCATTTATAATTACATTTTTCTATAATAATTATACATTTAAAAAAAAAGTAAATCTGATAATTTTGGGAGGAATTAAAGAAATTTTTTTGATTGGGGAGGGAGAATGAGAAGTCATTTCTTTTTTCTTTGTTCGTCTTTCTGGTAGATGGGATACTTCTAAGTTGTTCAAAATTTTACGTTTTTTCAGTTTCATCAAATTTTTTTCATCTTTTTAGAAATATTCAATTTTTTCGAGTTTTTTAAAATTTTTCAATTCTTTCCCAAAAACCTTCGATTTTTCAGAAGTTTTCCATTTCTTTTCCCAATTTTTCAAAATTTTTCGATTTTTTTTAAAAATTTTACATTTTCCAATTTTTTTTGAGTTTTTCAAAAATTTTGCACATTTTTTGAGTTTTTTCTAAATTTCTCGTTTTTTTTTCCAAAATTTTTTATTTTTTATTTTTTATTTCGAACCATTTAGATTTTGATACGTGACAATTGGTCTCAAAATCCCTTTACTTTCTAAAGTTCTACTTCTGCCTTGCAAGTTCGTTTCGATAATGCTTTTCAGTATTCTCACTGGTTTTTTTTTATTAATAATCCGTTAGAAAATTATTTTAAATTGCATTATCTTATTAAAATACAATTTACAGTTAATGTCCATAATAATGCAATTATTATTTTCATTAAAATTTTCACTATTAAATAACAATCACGGTGCAATTTATTGAAATGGAGTAATTAGAAAATTCTATTTATAAAAAAAAAAAAAATCAATTATTAAGAAGAAAAAAAATTATCCATGTCAAACAATGAAATATAGATGTTAACACCTATAAATAACAAAAAGAATTATGTAGAATCATCTTGTTGCTTTCTATTTTTTATTTGTGTAATTTATGTACAAAAATTAGGGTCCTTTCACAAACAAAGAAGTGTGAAACGTGTTGTGTTAAAATTACCACGGGAATTTAAAAAAAAAATTGCAACATCTCCCTTTTATAGTTTAGAAATTTAAATGGGTGTAATTATTAAGGAGAAATATTGCGTTATATAAATTTTAGTTAAAGGAAGTGGGTAGGAAATGCCCCAATAAAATAACCCCCTTCAACCCCCCCGAAATGTTGTGCTATATTGCGCATTTTGGTTGGTTCTAAGTTAACGGTCTCCTGATTTGTATTCTTGAAACGAGGAAGCACTTTTACAGACTACTTGAGATCCGTTGCCCGCCACCCCCGCTCGTTACAGGGGATGTTCCTGGATTTTCCTTACACTCGATAAAAAATTGTAAGGGGAAAAGATCATGCTTGCAAGTAAAAACTTTGATGCGACGTGAGGGCGCGCACAAAATATTATTTATCTGTCTGCTTTTTCGAATCTTTTTCTAAACTTTTTTTTTAATATAAAACTGTAAATGAAAAAAATAACTAGTTGAACCGTGAAAAATTTTGGAACCACTAAAACCAAATTGGAATAAAAAGGGGAAGTTACAAATTAAAATTTAAAAATCCAAAAAAATCAACCAGTTGAAAATTTTCCAAAGAAATTTCAAAATTTCAACATATCAATTATCAGTTTGTAAAAAAAAATGTCAAAATAGAATGTCAAATGTTATAATATTAAAATTTGAAAATGTTAAATATACTTACCGAAATGTTAAATTGACAAAACGAATGATATCAAAATGACAAATATCATATCTTTTCAAAATGTTAACTTGTAAAATACATTAAACTGCCTAACGGTATTTTGAATTCTCCATTTTCGTAATTTTTTCGGCTTTTCAAAATTTTTGATTAACAATGTATTTTTGTTCGATTTTAGAAGTTTTACATTTTTCGATTTTCCAATTTTTAATAAAACTATTTCGACCTTTTATTTTATTTTTGAATTCTTTCAATTTTCAAAACCACTATTTTTTATTTTCCAATTTTTGAAAACATTCCAATTTTGAAAAATTTCGATATTTTGACTTAAAAATCCTGAACTGTTGACAGTGAAGGAAGTATTAGGTTAGGACCCGATTTTGTCATGGTAACCAGCTAAGATCGAAAAACATTCAAATTTAATCAGTATGTGATATGTATCTAAATATATTTTCCGAAAAAACACGATTTTAGATACCGTGCGGAGCTCGGTCCCCCAGGTACTACACTGTATGTTAGAAGTCATTTTTAAAAGTTTCGGATTTTGAAAATTTTCTGCGTCCTTTAACTTGTTAATTTTTATGTTTGATATTGAAATAATAACATTTCTACACAAGTGATCAATTTTTAAAAGTGGATAACGGAAAACCTGTAATATAATAACCTGTAATCAAAATTTAAAAAAAATAAACACATTTTGACAGATTCCTTAACAAATACAAAAATACGACAAAAGAATCTCCCTTAGTATTTTTCATTTTAACGGTTTCTTTTTAAAATTCTCTATTTACAGATATTTAACTAACATGGCTGGTACGTAAATCTGTTAATAAGATCGTGCACGCTTCGATCACACGTTAACTCGCCGTCTAAATTATTAATCGCACTTTAACATTGAAGTTGGTTACAAAACTTTTGCGTTATCGAATTGTTAGAAAATTTGTAAAATTACTCTGATGCAATTTTTGCGAAAAACTAATGTCATATATAATAAAAATATTATCTAGTTACCGTTTCTCAATTTTTCTAATGACAGATTATTCATGACTGGGATGTATGTCTGTCTGTCTGTTTGTCTTTTATGCATTACTACACTATTCATCCGATTTGGATTTAATTAAAAAAAAATATTTGTAATAATCCAGAGAAGGTTTTATTATTAAATAAATAATGAAGTTGAAATATCTGCATAGGTTATGTTTTAACATTATATCATTGGTCTGAAGTTCGATGTAATACCAAACTTAAAAAAAAATTGAAATTTGGACAGGATAACATCTGTCGGGACAATTAGTACCATACATATAAGAGCCAATTTGTTTGGTTAAAAAAATGTCATTAATTGACCTTATTAATGTATGATTTTTTATGCATTAACGAAAGCCATAAATAAACGAAAAAAAAAAAACAATTAAATCACTATGTTATAGAAAAGGAACGAAGCGATCAATAGAAAACTGCTAATCATGTTCCACCCTAAAACCGCTCTGAAAGTTTTCATTATCGTTCGAATGAAAAGGGTAACCGTATTATCACCGTCTCTCTTATCAACCAACCTATCCACCAAATTGAAATAAAAAAAAAGAAAACGAAGAGGAAAACCTGACATGTAACATATAAAATTTAATCGAAAATAATTCTAATTATAATTTTTTATCGATAAAATTAATTCCGCACCTCACGCATTAATAAAACTGAATATTTCCACCCCAAAAAAGTAATTAACGATAAATCACAAAAGCGCCCCCTATACATACACATACACATATGTGGGTGTGTTTACGTGTGCGTAATCAATCCATCAAAAAATAATAAAACACCAAAAATCAACTACAGGAAAAACGCATCAAAGCGAAAATAATAAATAACAAGAGAGAAGCATATTGGCATTTGCCACTAAAAACACGATAATGAGATTTTGGCTTTTGGGACGTTCCAGTAATACACAGGATGGGAGTTTGATTTGCACACCAATCGTAACTCGAACAGCTTTTGTTATGGGCGTGGTTTAAAACTCCCGCCTATTCCATGCCGGAACTTGCACACCCGTTTAGTGAAACTCCAACTTGCCACAAGTCAACACAAGTGCGTGATTTTCAAAACACTTCGCGTGAAATAATAAAAATTGGTGAATCTGATCAACACATCTTTGGATTCTTTTTTATTTAAATAAGAATTTTTTAAAAGCGCCCGAATTTGAATTTATTTTTTGTATTTTTTTTTGTGGATATGTCCGACGGGTGATTCGATTGATTGAACCGTGATTGGTGGTTATGTTGATTTAGTGCGTAATTTTGATTTTTTTTTTGAAAATTTGTGAACTAAAAGTGTTCAAAGTGAACTCTCCAAATAATAATATGGTGCTTGAATCGGGGGTGCTGCCGCCCCCTTTGCAGTTATATGCTGCAGCCGCGGCGCATTTAACGCCGCGGCCACCTTGGGCACCATTCTTGCAATTTCCCGGTGCTGCTAGTTTATTAGGAATGCCCGGTGCTTTTAATCAATTGGCAAGACCAAGATATCCACCAGGGATTGGACTTAGGGCACCTCCGGGACCACCATCTGAAGATAGCGGAAGTGAATCACATCAAGGTAAAGGTAAGTTTATTTTTTAAAATAAACGAAATAAATAAATTTATTATCAAAACAAAACAAGCAAAAAATCTAATTGACTCTAGATATTAAAATTTGAGAACAATAAAGGGCCAAATACAATATCCAATTGAAAATAATAAAAAGAAATGAAGCAACATAACCTCCAAACATATGTATTTCTGAACAAAATTATTTGTTTATTTGAACAGCCTACTTTCTATAATTTAATTTAAAAATATAATTTTATTTTAATATTTTTTATTTGATTTGCGTTGAAAAACTTCCAACTTTCATTAAAATTAATTTATTTTTAATTATATTCTTTGATAAAGTCCGCTTGCATAATTCAAACTGAAATATTTGATTGCTTTATAATATTCATTATATTTTTTACAAAAAATAAAGCATTTTTCGTCTTATAATGAGTGGAAGAGAGATGTAACGTATTGTATACGTTAGAAAGAGATTGAATAAGAGAAAATTTATAATTTCTTCGGATTTTCTTTTCTTTTCATACAAATTTATGCAATTTCTCGATTATAATGAATGGAAAGAAGATCAGATGATTGGCAGGCAGTTCAATTAACAAGTTGGAAAGAGATGAAACGAGTGAAAATTGAAGATTTTGATGGTTTGTCGGTTAATTCTTGAAATGATTTCTTTCGCATTTTTCGAGTGGCAATGAGTGGAAGTGAGATGAAACGATTGGAAAGAGGAATTTTAAAGTGATTTTTGACGTTCTCGAATTATTTTCAAGAATTTTTTAACGTTCTTGGACGATTTCCAAACGATTTTTTTATGGTTTCAGACAATTTTCAACCGAGTTTTGATATTTTCGTGCGATTTTTTAGTATTTTTTAGGGAATTATTAAGCGATTTTTGATCAAAAATCATTTAAGGATCTCAAAAATTAGTTAGAAAATGTAAAAGATTTTTTTATTTCAACGAATAACAAACGACGATTAGCTTAATATATGCATTCTTACCTTATCATTAAATAATTATTGTTATTACAATTGTTATCAAACTAAAATGTTGTAGGACGAACAACAAATAAAATTGTAAAATGCTCGCGCCATATAAATTTCAAAATGTACCTCTTTATATCTATTAAGGAACCTGCTGAAAATGGAGAATTGTTTGAGAATTACATCGAAATTGTTAAATATCGCATGAAAAAGTCGAAAAGTCTCTTAAAAATGTCGAAAATCACATTGAAAATGACATAAATCTTCTTTAATTATCTGAAAACATGAAAAATTATCGCTTGGAAATCACAAGAAAATATAAAAAATAGGTTGGAAATTGTCCGAGCTCGTTAAATATCATTTGAAAAATCTTTAAAAACGTCAGAAATATCATAAAAATCGCCAGGAAATATCAAAAATCGCTTTAAAATCGCCCTATATATCTATTTCGTCTCTTTCGAAATAATCAAACAGCTAATCGTTGCATCTTCCTCCCACTCATCATAATCAGAAAATTGTCAGTGAACTGCTAGTGAACACCGAGCAAACTTAAAAAAATTTCTTATTCAATCTCTTTCTAACGCACACAATCCACCATCGTTACATCTCACTTCCACTCATTGTCATCCGAAAATTCTATAAAAATTATTCATGAAAACCGAAAAAATTTCAAATTTTCTATTATACGATCTCTTTCTAACATATATGATATTCTATCGTTACATCTCACTTTCACTCATTATGAGTTAATAAAAAATTGTATAAAATAAATTATTATATTTCCGGCTTTTCCGGCAGATTTTCCAAAAGTTTCCAGTCATACAAACCACCTTGTCCTGACAATTTCGAACACAAAAAAATCAGCCTAATCGGTCTAGTCGTATGAAAGATCATCACTTGAGAACGACTATATCGTAATCTCCAATCATCACTCGTTCCATCTCACTTCCACTTATTGTAATAAAAAAATTAGAAGAAATTAAAAGGTTAGAAAGAGTAAAATGGATTTGTATATGATTTTTGACACTTACAAGGCAATTTGTGGGCAATTTCAAACAAGTTTTAATATTTTTAGGGATTTTTTGACTTAACCAAAAGAAGTTTTGATGCGTCCAAGTGACTTTTTGATGATGATCTTCGGTTGATTTTTAATCGAGAATCGCATATTATATCAATTTTCAATATCTCGTCTATATTTAACTTCGTACTCCCGTTTCCCCTTCTATTTTTTAAACTTAAAATATTGATTTAAAAATAAATATAATTGAATGGTACAAACATTTTTCCTTCAACTCTTTCAAGAATAATAAATCTATTAAACATATGTTGAAAAACACTCTTCCGTTCGAAATTACCATTTTATAACCTAACAACTAAAATTTTATGGCAATTTTAAAGAACATTTCATGAATGAATAAATCTTTTTGCATAATAAAACAACATGCACGTATAAATTTAAATAAATCTAATAAGAAACAATATTTACGAGCATGCAAATCAATAAAAAAAACACAACATGATTTATTAATCAATTGATTTACTGATGAAAAAAAAAACTGATGAAAATTTTCAATTGTCTCTTATTCAATCTTTTTCTAACACATGCGATCCACTATCGTTACATCTCATTTCTACTCATTGTCAAAAATCGTTTGAAAATCCCCCGAGAACGTCAAGAATTGCTTAAAAATTGCCTGAAACGTCAGTAATGTCTTGAGAATCGTTTGAGAATATTAAAAATCGCTGGAGAGTCTTTAAAGAACGTCAAGAATTAGTCAAGAACGTATAATATCGCTATAGAAAATCAAACATTATTTGAAAATCACTCGAGAACATTTAAAATCACTTGAAACTCTCGCTCAAAAATATTACAAATCGCTTAAAAATAGCTTGAAACTGTTAGAAACTCTATACCATAACGAAATTGTTCAATTTTTAATTTTTACAATCGTTCCATCTCATTCTGATACATTCAATCCGGTATCATGTCATCTCACTCATTTCAAAAAAAATTTTCAGACCAGAGGCAGACATCCAGAAAAATGGACGATTTTTCAATTTTTCCATCTCTTTCTTACTCATTAAACTCCCAATCGTTACATCTACATTTAAATATTTTTAAGGATAATTTCTTAACATCAAAATCTCCAATTTTCACTCGTTCCATCTTTTTCCAATTAATCGAATCGCCAATCATCTCATGTTTCTCCCACTCATCTTAATCGGAAAATTACATAGAATTTATTGTACGAGAGAAAAAACGAAGAATTTCTAAAAATTCCTTACATCTAACTTCCACGACGAAAATTGCAAGGAAATTTCAATATACGAAAAATGTAAATTTAAATTATGTTTGATCGGTGATAAGTAAATTATTTTTTTGTGTATAGGGCGCATTACTTAAATATGTAATTAGGGGTAATAAAATGCATTTTCATATCGGAATAAATCATTTGGAGCGCCTAGGGGACTGAAATGTTTGTGATTGTGGTGGTTGGTCTATTTATGTAGGTACAAGCAATGCACCCTGATATAATTTAATATTTCTTATGAAAAATATTATAAATAAGATTCTTCCGGTTTTAATTTGTTTGTTCACGCATTTATATTACTTGCGTTTATTTAGAGTTAACGCTTGTACGAAGAGGTTTCAAGAAGTTATTTTAGTAAACGCTGAGAAATAGATATGAGATTAAAGTTAGTTAGTGCAAAAGGCGCGACATAACAATTTCTATATTAAATCAAATTATTACTTGATTGTGTGTTGAATGTGGTGGTAAATA
Organism: Coproporus ventriculus; assembly: GCA_027574865.2. Lineage (NCBI taxonomy): Eukaryota > Metazoa > Arthropoda > Insecta > Coleoptera > Staphylinidae > Coproporus > Coproporus ventriculus. Next base: position 9,171 of record JAODAH020039327.1, on the reverse strand, counting down.
TAAATGCAATTAAAATTTCTTGTATCTAGAAATTTTCTTGCAATTTTTATCGTGTGTAATGAGTGGAAATGAGATCTAACAATGGTGATTTATGCAATTTTCTGATTATAACGAGTGGAAAAGAGATGAGACGATTGAAGTTTTAATTAGTCGGAAAGAGACGGATGGGTGGTAAAAATGCATTTGACATTTTAACCATTTTTGTGTTTTAGATGATTTTAGTTATTTTCAGTGATTTTATTCATTTTTAGTGGTTTTAGTAATTTTTGGTGATTTTAGTGATTTTCAACAATGTTAGCTATTTTCACCGATTTCCTTCTTATTGTAATTTTGGTTGCCTATTTTTGTTCTTTTTTTTAATTTTCGAATTTCGCGTCTTTATCATAAAATTTTAAATGACAATTCCACTACTAATTTGAATAATTTTAGATAGCAGATTTTCTTATTTAATTTGTGTAATTAATCGTGTTTTCTGTAAAACGGTTTAAATAAAAAAGATTTGATTAAATAAATTGTGTTTACCATAACAAGAGTGTGATAAATGAAGTGGGGCTTGTTGAGTAATAAGAGTTATGTGAAACGAACCGAGATATGAAATTAAAAATACCTAGAATATAGCAAGCAGCAAAACAAAAAAGCTTAGGGGAAGTTAAAATGAATGTCCTTTCGGGTGCGATAATAAAAAATTCATGTACTGTTATTTGTACAGAAATGGGATAATAATTGGAGCAGCATTGTGCGTTAAATCCGTCCTCGTGCTGTATAATAAAGTGATTATATAATAAATGTGCGGGAAGGTTTGACGATAAATAAAAATGAAGAGGTGACGCGCGTGTCGGATTCGGGATATTTACCACCGAAAATATCCAAGTTAATTTCTATTCCGAGGATAAAACCGAATAAACCGAATAAACCGAATAAACCGCATGAAAGTAAAACACAGTTGGGGTTAGAGGAAATGTAGGGAGTTCCACAATCCCGAGTGTGATAAGCCCCGGGATGATAAGCTTCTTGTTTTATTTACAGGGTGCGTGTTAGGGTGCGAGAGTGAGAAAGAAGTAAATATTAGATTAACAGTAATCCAAAGCTAATATTCTTTGATACCCGTTGAAAGTGAGCGCGGGGATTGTACTCGTACACTTCCAAACCAATGCTTCGCGCTCTTATAATGTAGCGGTAAATTGAGTGAGGGGTCCCTTTACCCTCTTTGAGGTATCACCCCCGTGGGTCCCATTTACCAGCCAGACTCTATTATTATTGTATAGAACAAATCAGGAGGTTAGTGTAGAGTGGCCTAATACCAATATAAATCATCGAGGAAATAAAAAATTCTAAGCGCTTTGGGAATTTTAGAAAAGCGCACACTTGGGGTGTGCTGCGGTATGCTGCGCTCCGCTCCGCTCCGTGTTCTCCGTCCCTTACATTTTACCCCTTTAGGTCCTTGATTTTATTTTGTTTGTACGAACCCCATTACAATTACAATGCACGCACAAACATTAAACTATCATTACGTATTCATTTCGTGCACTTGCCAACTGTTCATTTTTAACTTTTCATTGACTTCTTAGATCTTTAGAAAATACAAAATTAAAATATTAGCATGACGTTTTCTTCAAACGCTCAATTCATATCACTTAAATATGTCGTCGCTGTTTAAACGATTACAGCTTATCTACGTTTCAAGAATTTTTAAATGAGGAAATAGAAAATATTCTCGCACGATTTCATTTACTTACTAATGTTGGGGCAAAATTTAACATTCAAAATTGACAAGCAATCGACAAATGAATGGCAGAGATAAAGAATCTTAAATGGTCCTGCAGTCTAGTCGATCACATATTTTTAAAAGAAACGAAGGTCTCATAAGGTTGCAATCGCATAAAATATAGAAAATACATGTAAACTTCTAAATTTATCAAAGTGTTTTTGCAGGGCCCTTCATCTCTTGCACGGGACGCCCTCGAGTGCGAGGCTGGTTGCTGCCGCACACATTGAACACTCCTCGGGCCGGTTCTAACAGTAACGATTGCTATAACAGTAACGATTGCTATTACAGCAACGGCAAAAATTAAAATAAAAAAAAAATCAGAAAAATTTCAATTTCCCAAGGAAAATGTGAAAAAAAATTGGTAGAGAATTTATACTTCTTGTGATAAAAAAAAGAATCTCTTGTCGGGAGTAATGTACGTCAACGGCGGCGTTGTACATATATCTACCGCGACGAAAACCATAAAATGTTCTTGCATTTTCTGTTCATAGAAAGAAAAAGTTTTAGTAATTGTTAGGCATTTAGATTTTAATAATAAAATGAAATGATGTAATAATTATAGTGTTCGTAAATGAAAGAAGAAATGTTGCGTATAAATTCCGAATCGATAGAATTATAAAAGAAGTAATTATAATCACTTAATTAATTCAATGCGAATGAAGAATAAATCCGAACAATTGCACACCTATTAAATAATTAATATAAATGAAATATTCATGAGTATTGCAAAGAACCATAATAAATAATCGTGCACAATGTTTAATTATAGTTGTAGTACATTCATTTACAGCATGCTACCGAGAAAGGATTAAAATCCTCCCATTTACGATCCCCCCCTATTATTATCCTTAGTAAATTATTAAATAAAATTCACAATTGTAAATATTTTTCGCGCCTTTAGTTGAACTCGCGCATTTTAACTTTTTAATGTGCATAAGGATAATGAAGACATTAAAAGTTGCGCGGTCGGCCATTCGTCATGGCTGTTAAATTCGTGTAAAAGGTGAGACCGAGCCATCAAGTAGGTTTTTTAATGGTCGTAAACGTCTCGGACTCAATGCGGCCGGTCGTCGGAGCAGTCCAACATAATGAATTAATAATGTACAGTTAACAGATTTTTTTTCTTCTTCATTTCGTTCTTCAGCAATATAATAAAAATCCTTGATTTACTTCCAGAAGATTAATTCGAATTTTTTTCTTTTTGCGCTTCGATGTTTCTGTTTTGAATTTTATTTTAAAAACAATCGAAATGCTCAGGAACATTGTCAAAACGAATTTCAAAGAAAGAAGCAAAAAATTTTCCAAGTATTTTTTGAAATCTTGTTTTTTCTTTTCCCTTGCCAAATATAAAAAATAATCCGAAAAAGAAAACGAAAAAATTCAAAATCAAAAAACAAAAAAGAATCAATAAGTTCAAAGAAACATTTTGAATATTACCGAAATTTCCGAATGTTTTGGAATTTCTTGAGGAGTTTGATATTTTTTAAAATCTTCCACATTTTTAATTTTCTTTGATGTGTTGGACCCTTAAAAATATCAAATTCAATAAACGATCAGGAAAAATTGTTACAAAATGATTTGTTATAATTGTTTGAAAAAGAAAAATGAAAAAAAAATTCTCTGGTAATTACATTTATTGCACCCATAAGGTAATTAGTTAGCTACCGATATAAATTTATTATCGCCCGCTTGAATAAAAATTTATTTATTTGAATAAGTTTTTTTCTATAATTCAACCGATTAAACGTATGCAGGTGTAACAACCAATTAAATTGAACTGTTTAATAAATCACGAAGGAGGATGGGGAATGTCCTAACCAACAAACGGTGTCTGCTCACTAACCGACATCAAGCCTTTGTTATAAATGGACGTGCGCACGTAATTCCAATTGATTCGTTAATTAATAATACGGATGGTAATTAGTGCCTTTATAAATTAATGTGTTTCCACAGATTAATTAACTTTATTTTATTTTTTTTTTCTTTTTAGTTTTTTTTTTTGCAATGCAAGGTCAAAGGATGTATGTGAACGAAAATTAAAATCCTTGAAAGTTATGATGGTTGTTAAAAGTTTTAATATCCGAGTGAAATTGTCGAATGAAATGGCGGGACGGTTTGACAAAGCGGCTGTTTGATTAAAATAATCGTTATAGGAATGATGGCAATTTCAACATATAATGAAAACTATTAAACCTGGAGCATTAATGACAGCGCACAAAACGTAATCGTTACAAATTGATAAAGACCCGGGTATTGTTGGATAAACGCAGCTCCGATTTGTGCACTAATTCCATACTGCAATTCGATTTGAATTTCACTCAAATTTCTATTTTCGGATTTAAACTAACTGGTTTCGATTATTTTATTTGAAACGGATGGAAGCAGAAAAAATATTGAAAAAGTTCAATTTTTGTACAATTTTTTGGCTCATAATGTGTGGAAGTGAAATGTAACTATGGTGGATTGAATGTGTTAGAAAGAGGACGAATATGAGAATATTTGAAATTTCTTCGATCTTTATTAAAAATTTTCATATAATTTTTCCTAATTTTCATCGTACAATGAGTGGAAGTGAGATGTAACGATGGTGAATCGTGTGCGTTAGAAAGAGATTGAATAAGAAAACTTTTCAAATTTCGACGTTTATAGACATTTTGACAATATCTTCTAAATATTTGATATTTTAAAGGGATTTTTACAGTTTTTGACAATTTTGAGATCTTATTATTAGAATAATATCAAACCTCCAATATATTTTTTTACCGCTTTGATATAAATCTTACAGTTTAATGTTTTTTTCCCTCTTTTCGGCGATTTTATATTTTTTGACATTTTTAACCAAATTGTCAATTTTGGCAGTTTTGATAATTTTCTCCTTCTTTGATTTTTTTTAAAGATTTTAATATTTTAATATGATAATGGAGTTTGTATGTAAGTTTGGACATTTCAAGTGGATTTTGATACTTTTTTCGTTTCTTTAAATAATTATTAGAAAATCGGATGAAAAACATTAAGTTATGGCCATCCGGTTACAACAGTAGAAAAGCTTTCAGTGTCTTGTAAATAAATCCAAGTGCATGATTCATTGAACAAATATAAACATGAAATTTTGTCATTAAGAACAAGGTTGTGTAATTGAAACAGCCCCCGGTAATATTTTTATAATTTCACATCGTCAAATAATTAATTAACTTCCTAAATTGCACAAAAAAAATCTTTCATAAATGAAAGTATGAGTTATATAGAAAATAATTAAGTAATTAAAATTTTACTTGAAGCAAACACGATTTCATAATAAAACAATTTCAGTTGGAAATATATTAAAAAAGTAAATGAAAAAAATTTTGAAAATGAGAACTAGTGTGTTATGTTTTTTTAAATTTCCCGCCGTTGACTTCTGAAAAGGGTATTACTGGTAGAATGCCGTTCATAGGTACTTTGTTTTTTGCTGTTGTTTCTACAAAAAGTAAAAAAATAACATAAAATAGGCAAAGAAAGTGCAAATATTTTGACATTTTCTCTATCTTTGCCTATTTTTTTTGTTTTGTTTTGACAATGCTTCGGATTAAGATCGATTTTTAGTAACTTCTGATCTTTTTTCGTTTTTCAATTGATCTCAAAGAAAATATTTTTAATTTCCTTTCCAATAACCAACCGGTTTTTCCTTTTACATCTTCATCTAAATAATTACAATTTAATTTTATTGCTAATTAGTAATTTTATGACTTGGGTATAAAAATAAGCTTGTATTAAAATTATCATTTACATAAATTTATTAATTTTCAATTCAGTTGTAAGAGCAAAATGCTCGTGCGGGGCTTTTATAACTTGCATTCGTATAGTTTTTTAGAGCTCCGTTTTATAATTAAGAAATAACGCTCGAAGGCTAGAACAGTTTCACGCCATGTAATCCCATATCATAAAGAAAAGATTATCAAGTTATCCTTTTGGTATGCGCGCACACATACACACACATACACACAACACACACACACACACACACACACACACACTCACATACACGCGTTGGAATGGCTTATACGCATGCATATCCATCAGTGGCGTACAAAACAGTTTACTTCATTTTTAAAGTGTGATCCTTTTTTTATTTTTAAGTACCTAGTTCTCCATCGAAAAAGTGGAAAATTTGGATAGTTTTTATTTTTTACAATTTTTTGGCTAATAACGAGTGGAAGAGAGATGTAACGATGTGTGTTAGAAAGAGGTCGAATAAGAAATAATTCTAAATCTAAAATCTATTGAAAATCGCTCAAGAACATCCAAATTCCCTCGAAAAATAATTTTTCTCCAATTTTCAGTCGTTCCATCTCTTTTCAACTAATTAAATCGCCAGTTTTACATCTTCCTCGCACTCATTATAATCAAAAAATTATATAAAATTATTAATGAAAACCGAAGATATTTCAAAAATTCTCTTAGTCGTCCTCATTCTAACGCATACAATTTTCCATCGTTACATCTCGCTTCCACTCGTTGTCATCCAATTGTATAATTCATGAATGCTGAAGAAATTTCAAATTTTCTATTATACTATCTCTTTCTAACACATATGATCTTCTATCGCTACATCTCACTTTCACTCATTATGGGTCTACTTTCAAGATAATTAACTCTAATTAAAAAGAAATGCATGGATACTCGTATATGCTAGTAATATTGATAGTTTTAATGGTAAAACAACTTACAAATTGCATGTTCGACCATAAGCCGATAATAATGTGGGAATTAGGGAAATGTGTTACTATTAGTTACAGTAATACTCAATCAGACGGGCGCCCTGATCGCTATACATCAAATTTAATGAATGTTTCTCATCAACTAAACTTACGCACTTTTATTATGAATAATTTATAAAATGAAAGATTTTTTCTTAATGTTTTTCTAACACTTTTCATCCAACATCATCACTTCCTTGTCAAACTCATTCTGTCCACAATCACTTCATTTTTATTCCACTCACCAAAAGATGAAAGTTGGGAAATAATTGAGAATTTTAAAAATTGTACATTTTCACTTTGACATTTGTACTCGTGACATTTCACTCTTTTTTTAATTATTCGGTTTCTTGAAAATTTCTCTGTTTTTCACAGTTTTTTTTTTTCGATTTTTTTCTATTTCCGTTGTACTCTTCCTTGACGCTGTCGTCACATCTTTTAAAATTTATAGGCAATTTAAAAAAGTGGAAAATGAAAATATTCTCTTTTTCTCTATCTCTCATAATAATTAAAAGTAGAGTCATATATTTCTTAAATTGTAGTGTTGATTTAATGTAAATATCAGTGTTGGATGACTAACAGCGCCCCCTTTAAACAAAAATGATTAATACGGGTAGAATAACATTGCGACGCGGTTTTAATTTATAACCGGCTTTTATCCATAAAACAACATCATTATATCATAATTAATTTTATTATTAAATTCCGCATGTTCGCGGACATTAAAGCACAAAACGCAATTGTTGTTTTACTTAATTAATAAATTTAATGCGCTTTGTATGCCGTGCCTGCCGACTTGTAATCCTTTTTTTTTTATTTAACTTTTTACACAAAAACTGGATGCAAAACTCATCATTCATTTTTAAATTTCAAATTATAACGTGAAATTAAAGTTTGCGCTCGCCCGTCACATTTCTTATTTAATTAGATTTTAATATTATGGTTTGATGCATTTTTTTTGTGCTTTCTAAATTTCGTCATGAAATTTAAGATCAATCAAGAATTTTGGTATGTAATTATTAATTTTTTAATATTTTTTTAATTTTATTATTTTACAGTTGGTAGAACTGTTAATTATATCTCGTGTTTTATATGTTTTATATGAAAATTTAATTTTTGTTATGTAAAATTTACGAAATTCATTTTTTTACGTTTGAAATTTTTAGCGGTGTTTGAATTTTTTTTTTTAAGAATTATGAATGAATTTTAAATGATGTGACGTCAGCGTCACGGAAGTGCGCAATGGAAATGGAAAAAATCAAAAATTTAATAATTCTCAAAAAACCGAAATAAACGAAAAATTCGAAAAATTTAAAAACATTAAAATATGTGAAAATGTCAACTGTATATGTCAAAAGAAAAAATGTGAAAAGTGAAAATGTCAAAAGAAAATGACAAAATGAAAATGACAAAAGAGTAAATGTTAAAAATGAATGTCAAAAGTGAAAATGTCAAAATTGAAAATGACAAAATTGAAAATGTCAAATTTGAAAATGTTAATAATAAAAATGTCAAAAGTGAAATGTCAAAAGTGAAAATGTCAAAAATGAAAATACCAAAAATGAAAATGCCAAATTTTATTTTTGACATTTTCAATTTTAACATTTTCACTTTTGACATTTTCATTTTTTATTTTTAAATTTTTTTCCATTTTCTTTGCATAATTCCACGACGCTGGCGTATCATGACATTGATCTGTCACATGACACTGACGTCACATCCTTTAAAATTCATTCCCGACGCCGCTAAAGAAGTTTTACTTCAATAATTTTTTATATTTATATTTTCAATATATTTTTATTTTTTACCACAAAATTCCATCATTAGTATCTTTTATCTCTTTTTTATATACCTACAACCTCCACTATCGTATCATCTTTGTTTCATTCATTATAATCAGAAAATTGTAAGATTATTATTAATACAAAACCGAAGAAATTTCAAAAATTCTCTTATTCAATCTTTTTCTAACACACATGATATAGCATCGTTACATCTTACTTCCACTCATTGTAAGAAAAAAAATTGCAATTATTAAAAAAAATAAAAAAATTCTCAAATCTACAATTTTCAATCATACTGTAAAATTTGAAGGATTTTAATTTCATTAATCGCATTTTTCATTCGTGAAAATAATTTTTATTATTTTCAAAGTTACGGGCAACGATTACGAACAAAATAAATGCTTAAAGTTGACTTAAAGAAGCAACACCGTATTTAATGAAAGTATGATGTATTCATAACATCTTTTTGCAAAACTTGTTAACGTATGATTAAAAAGTATGATTTATGAAATTGATAATAAAAAGTCGACTTAATTTTTTTTTTTTTGTTGCTTATAACAGTTCTTAAACGAATGTTACTTTGCATAATCGGTCGTTCCGCCGCAATTTCCATCATCACGACCATCAAGCTCTCCTTACAATTTTTCGCGGAATCTTTTTTCGAATGGTGCATTTTAACTACATACTTACACATAAATAGAATTTAATTATCTAGAATTATGCATGTAACATAATTTTCATCATTCATTGATTTGTTTGATTTATGTATGTGTGTGTGTGTGTGTGTGTGTGTGTGTGTGTGTGTGTGTGTGTGTGTGTGTGTGTGTGTGTGTGTGTGTGTGTGTGTGTGTGTGTGTGTGTGTGTGTGTGTGTGTGTGTGTGT